>JAPMOQ010007701.1:0-36216 GCA_026543055.1 Argiope trifasciata | reverse complement strand
TCAGAGAGGTAGAAAGAATAAGTTGACCCCGGTGATTAAAAGATAACGTTTCCTTCTTATTTTGGAAATCAGCACATTTTGATTTAATGAAAGATTATCAGTCACTGTACTTTTATTCAAAGAATGTATGAGTGGTACAGCATATTTGGCATGTTATAGATAAAACTTTTAAAAAATTGTCAATTCGGGTATTTATCCTTTTTATAAATCTTGTGCAATGTACATTTACTGGATTCAGAGTATCATAATATGTGTGTAAAAGTCATGAAGAGAGAAAGCAGTAACTGTAATTAAAATTGAGTTAAGTTTGTTTCAAATTTAAATCGTTTTTTTTTAATTTCTTAAAATAAACAGATTCTACTATAGAATTCTTTCAGAGCATTCAAAGATACTTGTGGAAAGAACATAACAGAATTTTGTATAAAACGATTATGGATATGATTAATCAATTGATTTTTTAAAAGCTTTGAAACTATAGTTAGTCTTTCCTTCTAAAAATACAGTCAAATTAAGGTGCGAGGTAAACACTTAAATGATAAAATTTAACTTCAAGAGAAAAACACGAGAACAATGAGAGATTCTTTTTCACCTTCTGCCTTAGTTACATTCTAGAGATATTCTAGATTTAATTTATAAAAAAATATTATATTTACCAGTATGTGAACAGTATTAATCCTTAAAAATAAACATATGCCTATTTTGTATGGTATAAACCATTAGCCAGGCACCTAATGTATCTATTCAAACCTAACAGTTATAGATCAAATTTGAGATATAATTCAAACTTTTATGTACATGAAAAGTAAATGTGTATTTCATAATCATATTAAATTTCTGAGTTCAGCTCTGATTTCAAAAATTTTTTCTATAAATTCTGAAAATTTTATAATAGAGTAAAAGTAAGGAAAAATTTCATATGCATGAAAATAAGCTCGTAAAACTTACTGAAAACAATAGTAAACACAGTTTCAAAACTTTTCTAACCTTATCTCTTAAACTTGCCTTTGTTTCTAAACTCTGATACTCTTTGAATTCGTGAGAGCCACTGGATTTCGGCTACTTGTTCTCTTAAAGCCTTGTTCACCCAAAGCAATATTTCTTCCATAGAATAAAAGCGGGAGCTTAAAATTATTTTCTTCTCGAAAAGGAGGTTATGAGTGTCTCGGGACCCGCTTCCACAAAATAGCTTGTTTAGAAATTTTAAATGCTTTAAACTGTTTAGATAGCGTGAAGAATAGCAACGGGAAGCAAAAGTTGCATTAAACGAAGAATATAAACATTTATCAAGATAAGCCCTTTTTCTTACATAAAATTTGAATGACAGGGAAAAAGTTTCTTAAGATGTTTTAACCAAAACAGACCTTATTGAAACTTAAATGAGGATCTATTAAATTATATTTTACAGCTCCATTTTTTATTCGAAAGGAAATATTCTTCTCAATGTAAATGTATATTTTTATATAATAAAAATGTAAACATTTACGCAATAAATATTCAGCAGTTTCTTTTTTACGGGATATAATTACATATAAAAAGATAGTAAATATACACCCTGAATCAACTATATAAATTATTAAATTTTATGATAATTAGTTTGAAAAGCCAGTTGCTTTAATAAAATTTAACATTTCATTTAGTAAAAAAAAAATTGCAAGCATTCTAAATATTGCATAATGATAGTGAGATTTGAATCACTCAGTCTTTCCAAAATTATATTTTAGAAATAATCTAAAAATATTTCGAATAGTTTGACTAATTGAATTTAAAATTAATAAAATAGACTTTTATGATTTTGCTCAATTATTTTCCAAGATTATGAAATTTTTTACAAACATACATTTATTTCAAATAATGTAATAGTTTACATTCTAAACTAAAATAAAATGTTAATTTAAAAGTTATAATAATATCGGCATTAATTAGACCTATTAGATAGTTTAAAATAGTCTCCCTTGATTCTAAGATATTTAAATGTGATATTGGTAGGTATTTATCTACGCTGTTAATTTTCTCTAATTTTTCATATAGAAAACTAATAAGTGTAAGAGCATTCCAATAATTCCACTTACGTTCTCAGTCCTTTTTCAATCAAAACATTCTTAAATGCTAGACTACTGAAATCCCACATGAATCGCCATGTCAAGCAGAAAGATTTATTTAGGGAATGTTAAAAACAATAATATGAAAGATAACATTCTGAACTTTGTAGTTTTCTGTAAAGGTACTCTGCTATAAATCCATTTTTGATTTAAGATATCTCATGAAATATGAAATAACTAAAATGAAAACTAAAATCTGCAAGTATATATATATATAATATCCGTTGAAAATATTCATTTCGAAAATGTTTATTGAAAATTACTTATCTTACTGTCTAGAGCTTAATTCAGTGAACTTCTGATCATTAATTAAAGATGCAGAAATTGCATTTAACGTCACACTTATAGTAACATGACTAAACTCACACATACGCGAATGCACAAACACACACATTATATATAATCAACAGAAAATGATAATTATAAATTCTAAATAAAATAAGTTTTATTCCTCTCTTAATTGGAGCTGATTCGTTATAAAGCTATATACAGTAATTTTGGTGATTATGGAGCAGCATTTATTTTGAGTATTATCTATGCATTTCTGAAGCATGGATAATATTAACATGTCCAAAAAAATTATTTTGACTTCTTTTCATAGAATCTAAATTTTCTCAGAAAATCGTATAATTAAAATAAATTATTTAATTATATAACAATAAAAGAACATTGGCATTCTTTAATATTTTTCTCAAGTTAAATTTCAATGCGTATATGATACTTTTCGGTTCCTTAATTATATTTATAATTATGTTCTTTCGAATTGTTTTTAAAGAAAATCCATATTTTGAGAGCAATACACAAAATTAAAATAAAGCGTAAAAATAATCTAACTCAATATATTTTTTCAATTAACGCTGAAAAATTCTTATTTCCTTTCGTAAAACTTACAAATTCCAAGTTAAACTTGAATATGGATAGGATATTAAAGAAACTAATTTAACTACAAATAACCTTGTGTATTTAGAAAATGCAATTATGTTAAGATTTAAAAAAGATTTCATTATTTTCACTCTTGAGTACTTAAAGAGAATAAATCTCCAAAATAGTGTGTTTATCTTGGCAATAAAAGGATTTGGTGAGAGCGGGAACATTCTCCAAATATCTGTAATCTTTTACTATCATGAAGTATATTTTCACATTCTTCTCCCCGTAGTATTCTCAAAACGTTCCATAGATTTTATTCATACTTTTTTTCTGTAATCTTTTAGAACAATTCGTATATACATTTCTAAGTTATTAATTATATATAAAGAGAAAATATAAGTGCTTCGATATTATTTCAGAAAAGCATGCAATGTTTAAAATAAAATGTACATATTTAGTGTTCATTTCTTAAATCTTTTCATTCTTTCTAAGCTTTCTTATTCCTTCACAATCATAGAAATTTGCATGCATATATTTGAACGATAATATGTTTCTCACTTATTTTAGAAATAACTTCTTTTCTTCCTTGTAATTTTATCAAAGATTGTTTTGTAATTTTGTAATTTTATCCTTGTAATTTTATCAAAGATTGTTTTGTAATTTTGTAATTTTATCCTTGTAATTTTATCAAAGATTGTTTTGTAATTTTGTAATTTTATCCTTGTAATTTTATCAAAAAACTTTTAATATAATAATCTATAAAAAGCATCTTTTTGGAAACATGCATTATTATATTGCCTTGACAGCTATATACTTTTCCACTTATGATAACTTATTTTATTATTATATATTTATTTATTTGCAAAATTTTGTGAACAAATAAATTAATTTAATAAAAATTATATTTATTTTATTCAGTAGGAAATTGTTCAGATTTTATGAGCCTGTGTTTAGTTTTATAAAGATTCACGTTCTATAACCTCATAGTCCAGAAAATCCTCTTTCTTGTTCTTCAAAGTTTATCTTCATAAGAATCTTTATCTTAACCTTCCAGCGGACGCAGCCGTCATACCAACATGAAAGGTCGCGCGTATTTTCCACATACGCCATAGTAAATTGTAAATTTTCAAAAGCGTAACTACTAAAATTATATAGTAAATAGCTTAGGATTAATAACTACAATCACTTTAAACATTTTTACTTAAAAAGAAGCAGAAGTTATATAAACGTAGATTGCAATAACAATATAAAATTACCACAAGTTAACTGAATTGATTTAAAAATAATATAAATGAAATTGTCGATATTTTGACAGAACAATTTTCATATTA
This sequence comes from Argiope trifasciata, assembly GCA_026543055.1. Classification (NCBI taxonomy): domain Eukaryota; kingdom Metazoa; phylum Arthropoda; class Arachnida; order Araneae; family Araneidae; genus Argiope; species Argiope trifasciata. Next base: position 31,919 of record JAPMOQ010007701.1, on the reverse strand, counting down.
AATATAAAATGCAAAAATACAGAATTTATGTACAAAAAGCAAAAAGTAATTGAAAGTTAGATATAAAAAGGAAGAAAATAATTTCATTGTTATTTCATCGCAGAGTTGCAATTTGAGCAAATATGTTTAGTGTGCTCCAAACATATAAATTTCTGTCAAATCTCACAAATGAACCACGTGATTCTTGTCCGCTTTTCTTTTTGGCAAGGTTTTTCCCCTGACATGGCATTTTCCAATTCAGTGCCTAGTTCGGCTTTTCTCTTTAGCACCGTTAATTTTAGCTCCTTTTAGGGATGTGGGGGCTTTTTTCTGACATTTTCATCCGTAAATGCATTTGCAAGCTGTCGCTAGTCTAAAACAATATGGATTTATTTGTAAAATCATACAAAATCAGATGTGACAAAAACTTACATGAACGGTCATGCGTATCTCTAAAATACAAATATATGATTGGCAGAGACCTATTAACGCCACAAACTTACGACGACAACTGAAAGTAGGTCAAATGCAGGGCGACAAATAGTCAAGGACAGGCATTCCCAGTGCCTCCAGATCTAAAGTTATAAAACGAAATTCATCTCTAGTGTATCTCTCGCATACGTGCGCCCGCTGGAAGGTTAACAAGAATATTTTTCTCTAATTTTGAATCTATGTATATATATAATAAAGTAATTTTTATCAGAAAAATATGGCTGAAAATGTGCAGCTTTTATTATCAAATTTTTCATTAAAGAAAATGAAAAGTTTTTTTTTATTTACGAGTTTAAACCTTTTTTATGAAATAAAAAAAAACAAGAACTCATTTAACCAATTCAGATATTGCTTTAGATCTAGATGGGTTTTTTTTTAAATCATAATAATTTGACAACAATTTAATAACAAAAGTAATTTAAGCTTGATGTTTTTATAAAAATGTGAGACATGTATACATTCATAATTTATGTTTTTTTCTTTAGGTATATAAACTTTTATTTGGATTTCATAGCTCCTTGGCTCAAATAGTTCTATATATTTTTTAGAAAGAAGTTTCCTGAAAATTAAATTTTTTTTTCTTGCTTATTCATTAAAAAACTGTCATGTTCTCTTTTATTAAATCAAGCTTGACTTTATTTTTGGCCAAGCTTTATACTTGTAACGAATGATTTCTTTATCTACTCGCTACCATAAAGAAAAATATTTCATTATTTAAAATACCTTTTTGTTAGTCTAATTATAACTCTGCTTTCTGGAAACTAATTTTTAAAATTAACTTTTTCCCATCTTTCTTTCAAAGAGAGCTAAATTTTTTTAAAAAATATGCCTTTATTAAGTACTTTTAATTTATCGTCAGAATATATGCATCATTTTTTGCTCCTAAATTTTCTTTAAATGCAAAATATTATTTAGAAGGCTCAAAAACATGTTTATGTAAATATTTTTCTGAAATGTATGCATTGAAAAAACAAAATACCAGCTTTTCAAAGAAATTTTAAAGAAAAACAAATTAGAAAATAAATTTTCCTCGAAAACCAAATTTCGTTTCTTTGTTAGATTTAAAATATTTCATCACCTATCCCACTTTTTCGGTATACCATTTCACTTTTTTTTTATCAGAATCTGTATTTCTCTTATACAGAAACTTAAGTTTCCTGTCAAGATTTTGCACAATTTTATTCCGAAATATCTAGTGTGGCTCATGTTATATGTATACCTGCACGTCATATAAACTTCAAAAATATTTTCAAATCGATATGATTTTAATATTTACAACTTTTCTTTTAGATAAAAATAAACTTAAAGCTGTGACAGGTAGGCCGGTAGAAAAAAATGATGTATAAGGTACTTCAAATCTATGTCATTTACAAGAAGCAGGAGAAGTTTTCAAGAAATTTTATTCAACAATTCATACATCGAAGATGATAGCTGATCGAAAGCAACTTATTAATAATATCATCCAACAGTCTAACTAATGTAAATTGTATTTAATATGAATTCAAACAATTGCAGTTTTTAAATCTTATTCATCGCCTTCTTCCTCTTCATCGTCTATGTAACTTTTACTCGGTCCGGAGCTTGTGCATCTTCGCTTCTGCGATGGCAGAGGGTATAAAATTTCTGTTTTGGATACACCATTCCAGTAACCCTAAAAAGAATTAAGAATTTTGAAAATCATGATTTCAAAAATAAAAATTGCAATTTTTTGATTAGTAAATCTAGGATATCATTGATAATATATAATGAAAAAGTTTCCTTTGTTGAAAGATAGCTTTTCTTAAATATAAAATAAGATGTGATATTCTGAAACCAAAAAGTACTTTCCAATACAAGTTGAAAAAGAAATTTCTCTAAAATATATTTCTAACTTACATTTTTAGAAAACTTTGCTTTTGAAAATTTCTGACCTTCCATGTTCGCTTAAAGATTTTTCAATCTTACCTTTATCCATATTTCTCTTCCTTTTTCAGCTTTTAAATTTAAATATAAAGTTTCTTATATTATTTCTTTTAAATTCCAATAATTCAAAATACTTGAAATATAAATACAAATATTCTTTGTGTTTTCTTTCATCTTATTCAAATAAAGTTTTTGTTCATTCGAATCAATTGAAAGAAATTTGAAGTAAATGTATAAATTTATTTGATGTAATATAAACTGCAAGTATTATCAGTAGTTTTAAATCAAGAAGAATTTACAATAGTGAAGCAAAAGAATGTGCCATCTGTGGAAGTTTTTTAATTTCAGATTATTTTACACACTTGTTTTAACCCCCTTTCCCAAGAATGCTCAAAAATTGAAAAATTTTTCCACACAAATAAAAAAAAACTGTTTCACTAAAAGATAGTTCCAAGAATCTGAGATGTTGTCAGTTTATTGTAAAAGCAGATATCATGAGCGTTTTCATTAATAGCTATATTTTTACAGCAAAAACTTTAAATATTTTATCATAAAATCGGAAATTAAATATCATAAAAATAAACCGAATAATAATCTTTTTCTCTATTTCTAAATTCTCAGGAAGAATTCCCCTCTCACGATGATTAAATGTGGAACTGTAAACTTGGTGACTGCAGATTATAAACTTTTTTTAACTAACTAAATTAGGTAAGGGGTAATTCTAGAAGTTTTTATATGCAATTTTTGATAGTTAAATCGATTAAATACTTTGATGTATTATAAGAAATTTAAATATGGCAAGCAAAGGTGGTAAAACTGAGAATACCATGGATGATAACTCATTATCGACCATTTCGAAAAAAAATCGCTCATTGCCTGTGATGTTTATTATATAGAAGTTGGAAGGTCTTGTCCTAGTTTATTGAAGTGCGACTGATTTGCAATGAATGATTCATTTAATTGATTCTATGCATCACAATAAGAGCTGTTTGCTTATTCTCTTAAAAATGTATTTGGATAAGTACTTTTTCCCTTCATTGCGATATTTTACATTGAATAAATATTCTATGCTACAGCAGCAAAATATTTAGATAGTCGGAATTTTTAAATTTTTTTGTTGACTACTTCCAGCTTGAGATGTCTGTATTGCTTTGTTTAAATAATTTGCAGTGTTGCTGCTTTTTTTATCATGTTGGAACATTTATTTTTAAGATTGTTTTTTTTTTTAAATCTCCAAAAATTTGAAATTAAGTTATCATGGACTCTATATAAGAGAAAGATTTAAAATCCAATTCATTAAAACATTTTTCACATGTTTTAGCATAGTTAAAATGGACATAGAAAATAGATTGCACCTTCTCAAAATATTATTCTACTTTTATATAATTATTTATAATCTTCAAAAAATTTGAGCTTTTCTATTGAATAAAGAGTTTTATTACAATTCGAATTTTAAATATTTATAATTATTCGGGTAGAATTATGATTATAAATTTTTATTTTTCTGTATGAATCGAATAATTCATTTAATTTTTTTCATCTAATTAAATTGCTTGAATTTAAGTTTTAAAAGCAACATTTTTATCAGTTGATGGTCCATTTCTCTCCCTCTCCATTTCATTCTGACTGTTGAAGAATTCTGCAAAAGGCTCAAAATCAAATACCTTTCTTCCAAAAAGTAGCTGAAAATTATTCTTTCCCATTCTTATATAGGATACGCTGTTTGTAATCATGAATATCTTCAACGGATGTAGTAAAAATAATAAACATTTAAATTATTAATGAAAAATTAAGAGTAAAACTGCGGATAACCAAAAATATATTCTAATATGAAATAAACCTCGGATATTTTGATCCAAACTTAAAATAGATACTGTTATCAGAAATTCTAATCAAAATTCAAAACGAACGGTCTTTTCAGTTTTAAGCATGATTATACTTCTCATATTAAATAATAATTTTATAGATCTTACTTTAGAATCTCGGTAAACGCCGAAGATAATCCCCGATGTTAGATTCAGTCATCATATTTCCTCATCCAATTGTCGAGAGCAAGCTTTACTCACAAAGGAGCTGACAAGCAATCAGCACAAATAGATGACAACCTTTCAAAATAACTGGGTCATGAAAGAGGGATTCTCTCTATTAGCGTTGTGAAAGCCAAAAATATGACGTCGCTTATCGCGATAAAGTTATTGGCTAAATCGACGCAATCTTAAAGAAATAGGTTTTGCATTTTTTGACTTTTAAATTTTGTGGACCAAATATGTATATGTTTTTAAGCTAAACGTTGATAATTAGAATTAAAAATTAATCTAATCACAGGATCAGCAAGAATTTGAGAATGAGATTTTTTTTCTAAAAAAAAATTAATAACTGAAATCAATTTTTTTCAATGAAAAAGCGCTTTTATGTTTCCAAAATAGAAATTGGATCAATCTTCGTTTAGCTTGTTAAATGTGTACAAACGACGGAAATAATTGAATTTTTATTAAGCTTATGTAATATCAGACGCATAGAAAGCTGAAATTATACTTAGATAATTAACTTGAAATATGGATACAAGAAAAGGCAAACAAGTCTTGTTGAAGCTAAAATATTTTTCTTTAAAGAGGATGATAAAAAGAATATACTAAAGCTTAGTGAATTGATTGCCTGTATTCTTACAGATAAATGTTTTAAAGTATTTCAAAATTTAGCTTAATCTTAAAAATTGTTTTTAGGCTTTAATTCCATACTATTTGTAAGCTTTATAATTAATTATTTTTTATAAAAATAAAAAAATGTGCGTGTCTGCGTAAAATCATATTTAGAAGGAGCTGTTATGACATTGGTGTAGATTTTTTGAATATCAGTTAGAAGTGTGCCATCCAGTGACATAATGTTGGTGTCCAGAAAAAACTAACTTATCTACCGAAACCTTAATTGATCCTAATCAGTCCTACATGGTTAAAACAAAATAATTAATTTAAATAATAATAATAATTGATGAGGTGTACAAATGGCATACATTGTCATTTCTTTTTCAATGCTTGGCTCAAACGCATCAATTATGTCCACTACCGATCTCCTGTGATGGTTTTACTCAATTTCAAAAGTTTATGATTTGCCACATCCAGCTAGTCCCAACAAATGCAGAGCATAAGCTTGGTACCATGATATTCGATTTTAAGTGTTGAAACCAATCATAATATGTTCTTTCACTCTGAGCAGACTCGCCAGAAGTACTTTTGAGCATTCAATGTTCAGTTTTTTTTTTTTGTGTGTGTGTGTGTGTGTTTTCAAATAGAATCTGAAAATAAGAGTTATCCTCAACTGCAGGGAATTCGGCTCGAAAACTTACATCCTTGATCAAGAATAACTTTATTTTAAAACACGCAAATTCATTAATGTGCTGCTGTCGTTATGCTGACAGGTGTCCAAGCTTACTGTGTGACATTTTTATTCGCTTAATTCGACTTACCATTGTAACTATCTATTGAAAAACAATAGAAGCAAAGTTGTTTGTCCTAATAAATCTATTTTTTCTAAAAATATAGGATAATGGTGAATAAAAGTTACGAAGGAGGACATCCTTAATGATCTAGAAAGAATGAGGGTTTCAAATGCGCTTGGGCTTCCTGCTGAGTGGTTTTCCGATCTTGACCTTCGTCAACCCCGATTGGTTCTGCCGAAATAGGTTTTACTCTTGAATCATTCACCTATCCCTTTCTAATGAATTTTTTTTTTTTCCATTCGAAAGTAATTTAATGACCATAGAAAATTCCTCACATTTTATGTCAGCGTTATCTTTTTTAACTAAAAAAAAAAACAAAAAAAAATCAGCTACATAAAAACTCCTTTTTATATCAAGGGAAAGAGACTGCCTATTACTGAATAAAAAAAATCAAAGAAGCTCGCTATTACAGAGAATTAATCTTTGCATGCAGAAATTTCTCCTCATATTTGTTTTATATTTATAAAAAATCTTTTTTTGCTTCTAATAATTTCATATGATGCAAGGATAAAGTGGAAAAAATAATATGTGATGTTCATTCAAATCTGCTAATAAAAAGATATGTTTAAATATTTTCTAATATCTTTATATGCTTAAAAAAAAAACCTTTTTTTCCCTTAAATTCTTATTTTCTTCACCTAAGACATTTATATTATATTCATTAGCTGAATTAAAAAGAGAATGAAAGCTTTTATAACGTTTTTAAATAAAATAAGTAACGTGTTGAATGGTTGTATAGATCCCTTTTTTGTAAAAAAAATGAAAGGGAAAGTTCCTATGATTTTTAAGTAAGATAAGAAATACAATAACTTTTTTAATTTAATTTAACTATTTTATAAATTAAATAACCTTAGCTATATCCCCATTATGAATAATTTTTTTACTAGTGGGTTTAAGACACGAAATTAAAACTATTTTCCTTGTTCCTCTCTTTAATTTTTTTTCCTAATTTTAACTATGATGATTTAATTAAAGATTACAATGTTGCTATATTCATGAATGAGATATGAGGGCTTTTTTACCACCTTTTAATTATAAAACCAAATATTGCAAAATGCTCTTTATTTTCATTATCAATCTGAACACATTTAATTTGTATGTCATTAACGTTAATGCAATAAAAAAGTTTATATCAACAATTCCGATTTTCAAATTAATATTTATTTTAATCTTTTAACAATGTTTAGCAAATGTTTTGCTTTTAAATGAAGGATATATTTAGATGATGAAACATGTACTACATAGAAAAAATAATTGTTAAAGAATACCATGAAAATTAAATAATTTCTCATTTTTGAAAAAATTCAACATAAGGAAGGCCACTAAGACTGTCATTTTCCTGGCAAAAAATTTTTCTAACCTAACGGAAAACATGACACTGAAAATACTAAATAGCTGCATTAGCAACATTATGTAAAATACATAAGCATATTATGACTAGAGATTTACAAAAACCGCTCTCTCACATATACGTCGAATCCCATTGTCTAAAAATTATTTCGCAATTGTTTTTTTCTGTCCAAAATATTTAAAAAAAAAAACGGAATTAATAAATAATTTAAGATTGAAATTAACTATCTGTAAATTATTAAAAAATCTCTGATGTAGTTATATTATTTTTTTTCTCGAAATATCTGTAACACTTCGTAAATATAATTTGTTTATTGTAATTTATTTTCTAAGTCAGTAACACCAATTTAATGATTAAATATATCGCTGAATTTATTTACATCTTTTTTTGCAGTTTTAAATTAATCAACAGCTACAAAAAAATTATTTAATCGTAATTCTTACTCGAAATTACTTGTTCTATTTCGTTATCGTTCGTTCATTCCATCGAAGAAAATAAGAAAATGTCTTTTTCTGGAAACAACTGAGACGTTTATTTTATGTGTTTAATAACGGCCAAAGGAATGTTTCGCAAATCTAATTTAGAGATGGTTTGTAACTTAAAATATATTTTGTAAGCAATTTATTAAAATGTATCTTCCAACCTAAATCCAGAAAGGAAAACAGTGGAATTTTTTTAAATAGTTTAATCAATTTAGCCTTGGTCTTTAACAACATATATGAAAAAAAAATACTTAAAACTTTTAATATTTTTCAATTTTAAGTATGCCTCATTCTCTGAAATTAAATTTGGATTTTTCTCCCTATGCATTTAAATATGAATTCTATTATCGTAAATGCTGTATGGCGAAAGCTGAAAAGTAAAATAATGTACATTTTTGGATAATTAATAAATTAACAAAAGGTATTTCAAATCGAAGAATTTCGTTTTCAAAATAAATAAACTGATATATTTTAACAACAAGGCTTATTAGCTTGATGCTCCCAAAATAAAGTCATTGATCAACTGACCTATTTTTTATAAATTCTTGAAACCAACCAATTTAAAACATTCCCACCCTTTTAATTTGATTATCGTTCTCAGTTACGTATTTTTTAAATTGATTATGATTGCTATATGAAATTGGGCGTTAGTTGTATGCTTGGAAATAAAAATGATGGCATTTTATCACTGTTTTTTAATGAAAATTCTAGAAGGCTGTAACATTAATTGCCTTACATAAATCGGACGGCTATAGCCATCATTTACGGTAACGTGTTAAGTACGATGTAAACATAACCAATCCCAATGCGAGTTGAGACGTTATACTAATCTCAAAAGAAATAATTTCAACACAGATGTCAACATGTATAAAAATAACTATATTATATATATATATATATATATATATATATTGATCTTCTACCTCAGACAGACGAATGCATCTCCTAGAGGGGAGGGGGGCAAGTAAAGTATCAAAAGAGAAATCACGGAAAAATAATAAGGTTCTAATCTCTATTGTGTAGTTCTCGTCGCTCTTATTTTTCTTTCTTCTCATAGTTAAGATTTTTTTTTACTTGCATTTTTATCAAGGCTCAAAGGGCAGACAGATACGTAAGCTTTGAAGTCAGTCGGTTTGATATTTTATAAAATAAATGTGCTTAAAATGACAAAGTTTTTGGGTTATATTCATTAATTTGTCAGAGTTAGGATGTAATGCTAAAATTCAAAAATTTGAAATTTATTCCAGTTGATTCAAACTTTTGCAAATTGATCGAGAATGCAATATTTAAATGAAAATTCAATAATAGAGTTATTGAATTTTAGAAATCATAGTTCATTTTATCAAAATCTTCTTGCGTTTCCTCTGCATGAGAAATTACTTTTGGACCAATACTAGAATACTTGTACAGATTATAGATCGCAATTTATTCTCGCCCAATTAAATATCGTAATCCCCCAAATACGAACACATCTTTTTAAACCAAGACACATTTTCATGCTTTTCTTTCAGCAGAAGCATGAAATGTGACATCGACAGTCGTCAACTCTCAAGATTAAATATCTTGTTCCATTTTCTTTTGACTTCACAGGTTAAACTGAATTTTTACTCTCCAAATCCGTAGTAAATTAATAAGATATTTAATTAATCACTAATTAAGCATTCGTTACGCAGAGTGAACTTTCCATGTACCGCACAGGATGTAATCTCTCAATTACGACTTTTGAAATAAAGTAATTGAATTTAACACTAGTTCACTGAGCTTCGTTGTATAAAAATTATGTTTGAGTGATTTACCACTATCTGAGAACTTATATAATAATTAAATTGTGCTGACACTTTTATTGAATTTTTTAAAAGCGTTTTTTTAGCGTTTAAAAAATATCGTTCCTTTTCAGATATGTTTCTACATACATCGCAAATGAATTGCTCGGTTTCAATTTCCTCCTATGCAATACCGTTAATAATAGTTCAATAAACAAGAATTCTCCATTCCTCTTCAAAGAATATTTTAATAAATGTCTTTCACTAGAAAAAATCTCTGGATCCCTTTAAACTAAGCAATATCATCCTATTTCAGAAAACTGGAAGAAACCCTAAATTAGCCACATCATATAGACCCATAGCTCTCTTACCTACTATAGAAAAAGTTCTAGAACAATTACGCACACAGTGTAATATATTTTCCAGAATCAAATAAACTCATCAGCAATAGCCAGTTTGTATTACGTGAAGGAAAATACATAGATTCTGCTCTTAAAAAGCTTGTAAAAAAACTTATGAAGGAAAAGGGGAAAAAACAACATTATGATTCTTACAGAAGACATCAAAGGGACATTTGATAATATCCAACATCATTCAATAGTCAAATATTTAGATAAACTCCAATGTCCCCGAAATTTAAGAAACATTTTCGGAAGCTTGTTACATGCCAGAAAAATAATCCTCAATACACAAGAAGGCTGAACCATAAGAGAACAGAAACAAGGCTGTCCCCAAAAATCGTGCAGTGGTCCAGCTCTTAACAAAATCTGGCCTTCCCATATAACTCTCCAAGCATTCGCAGATGATTTTGCTCTAATCATTAAAGCCAAAACAAAAGAAAACCTAAGACAAAATACCCAAGAATCAATAGCACAATTCATATCCTGGGCTGACATAAACAATTTAAATGTGTCTACAGGGAAATCCAACTTTATTCTGTTTAGTAAATGGGCAACATGACACAGAGTCTATCAGCAGGGAGAAAAAATAAAGCAGATACTTGCCATTAAATATCTATGTATCCATATTAACGGTAAATTGAATTGGAATACTCACCTCAAGCATTTAGCATTAAAAGTACAGCATCAAGAACTCAATTTTCTCAAAATAGTTGGCAAATCCTGGGGAATAATACTTTGAAACAGAAAAAAATTGTACAGGACACTAATTGAAAGGATTCTTGCACACGGAGCAGGTGTTTGGTGCCTCCACTTCACAAATTAGCAAGAAAGCTGTCTTCCATTGAAAGAGGCTTTCAGTCAGCAATTATGGGAACGTACAAAACCACGCTCACTGCAGAACTCCAAATTATCCTTTGCTTGCCTCCAATTCATCTACAGATTATGGCAAGAATGACTGAACTGTACGGGCTCGGTGGAATCATACCTGATACGCCACACATAAACCCAGGCGAATATGAAGTCAGAGTAACGGCCGAAGGATATATCCCTCCAAACATCTCCAAGCGCATCAAATTTCGTTTGAAGATCGTGGGTCTCAGAATTCAGGACTTGGGATCTACAAAGATGGATCAAAATCCCCAGAAGGAGTCGGAGCTGCATTTTGTGTCATACAGGATGCAGTCATTATACACCAGTGGTCAACCAGCCTATTGAAATAAAACACGGTTTTCCAGCTGAACTACTAACACTCAATAGAGCAGTAAAATATGCAACCTTACTCCCTTCATCAAATACAATCACTATTTATGTCGATAATAAAGTGAGGATACAAACCTCAAGTTCTTCAAAGTCCAATAGCCAAATAGCAAGAGATACATTTACCCTTCTTTTATATAATCATTTTAAAATCTCATGGATCAAGGCACATGTAGACAGTGGCGGAAATGAATCGACAGATAAACTAGTCAAAACAGCGGCTAGGGCCAATCAAGATCAGAATACAATGAAACTTCCAAGATGTCATCTGAAGAGCATATTCCAAACCGAGATGATGACAAGATGGCAAAAGGAACGGGAAGAAGGCGAAATAGGCCGGTCCACATTAAACATAATACTGAAAGTTTATCTCTATGTGACCAACAGGAACACAGCAAATGTCCTCTTCTTCACTGGACAGGGCCCATTCCGAACGTACCTACACAGATTCCATCTGGCCAACTCTCCTTACTGTAGCTGTGGGGAGATAGAATCCCCAATTCACTACGCCACCTGACTCCCTCATGGCACATGAGAAAGCCAAAACCAAGTTTCGAGGAAGAATGGTATAGGAGAGTTGCATCGAATACCCTTTCACGCGGCAAGATCCACTCCATAGTAAACTATATTCCCAAATACATAGACCTCTTCAAGGCTACACAATAGCTGAGGCCAAAATGCCAGTCAAAATCAGCCGAAATTATATCTTTCAAAGTACTTAAAAGTGCAGTTCTCAAGAAAGAAAACAACTCACAGGACCCAGAAGGACGCTACAGATTTTTGACTCTACAGTAATTATTTATTTGCTGATATATCACACAGATGTTCTGAATAGAATTTAACAAACTTTTCTTTTCAGTGAGTAATCTCATTTCCCTGTTAGCTCAGCCCATAGTCATCATTTGTTTGTTTAAGTATTCTTGTTACCTCCATCTAGTTATTACTTCACCAAAAATTGAATACAATCCTGTAGGAATCCCTAATGGGATTCTCTTTGAAGATACCCGGGTGGTTTGTAGTCACCTTTCTTTAATTCTTTTTTCTTCTTTTCTTTTCTTTTTACTTTTTTCTTTCCTTACATTCTGTGCTCAACCAACTGGTTAGATAACTTAGTGTTATAAACACCTGGGGCACAGGATGGAGTTATGTTATAATAGTTGTTTAAAATACCTTATAATGAACCTTCCATTATATTATTCCGCTAGTAAGCTTGCTCTTTTTCTATTTGCTTTTCTTTAACTCGATTTATTTCATGAATATAAATAAAGGATTTTGCGATGCCTTTTTATCTCATTTTGTTATGTACATTCTGATTGTCCTAGACTGATTCCAGTGGTAAAGAATAAGTCTATTTCATTATTTCAAACTTTTAACCTTTTTTCTCGTCATGTTTTATATTGTAAATAATACGTTCATCTATAACATCAATATCTATTATGCATAGTGATATCTGCCACTATGTCAAAAGTCCAAATATGTAACAGAATGCTTTAGAAAATTTTTAAAGCTAAAAAATAAACTAGAAATTTTTTTAGCTAAAGCTTTATTTTGGGCTTTTTCCCCTGTCAATTTAATATAGATTGGTTATTAAAATATTTCGCCAAATTAGCTGTGACTTCGGATTATGCTTTTAAGGCTAAATATATATTTATTTAGGGTTAAAACAAACTCGGAGAGAGGGTACTCTTTGCTTTTTTTAATCATGTTTAACATTTTCATTTTAATTGGATAAAATTATTTTAACATTGCTTATTATAATGCCCTTGACAGAAGGACCCCCAATTCATGAAACACATTTCTCCATTTTATTTATTGATTTCAGATGGAAATATAAACTGAAAAATAGATTTCTCAAAACTTTCTGTATAATTTTGAACACATTTCTTTGCAACATTTTGGAACAATTGAAAATATGGAGAAGCCAAAATTAATTTAGTATTAACACCCAGCGTGCTATTTAAAATATTGTTTCAAAAACAGCTTATTTTAGAAAATATTTTTAAAATATTTTATAGGCATTCATTAAAGAGTATATAAACTATAATAAAAAACCACAAAATAAATGTTTTAAATTCCTCATTTATATATTCTTTAAATAAGTTGAAGAAAAAATGCTGCAAATTGGAGACGCTCTTTCTTTAAAATATGATTAAAGGGGTGGAGCACATACCAGTTATTCCCATGAGGGCTTTATGTCTTATATAGGAATCTGGGTTCACATATTAACTTGTTAAGCAATGTAAAAAATAATCAACGAAACATATCATTTTAGCCCCCCCCCCCTAAAAATTAATTAAAACTAATGTAAACAGTACAATGGGAGCTAATAGACAAAGTATCAGTATTTCATTTTTAATAATACTACAATGATTAGTTTTGCTGTTTCAATATATATATTATGATATTCAGTTAACTGAATACACTTTCTTTTATATCAGCGCACACAACAAATATTTAGAAATTCGTAAATAGAAGCCCTATAAATACAATTTTAAGATAAACACTGAAAATAGTCTTTAGTAAATATTTAAAATTGACTGAAATGTAACATCAAATGTAGAAATTTGCTTCCATGAAGTATTAAAACAAACATTAACTATATTTTTAATAAACATCTTTGATACACGGAGAAAAATAAGCATTAATCCGCATAGAATTTATTTTCAGAAATATGTTAGCTTTAATTATTTAAACATTTTTCTATTTTCATACATATGATCCCAATAGTTAAAAAACAATTTTATTCGCTGACGTAATAACTAATGCCTTGAGTTGATTCTATTAGATATGCCACTGAAGCACTCATTGTCAATTCTATCTTTTGCTTGATAAATCCAATAGCATTTGCAAATAAACCTCCTAATTTTGAAGAAGCAAATGAATACAGAAAAATCATATTAAACCAAATTCATATCATTATCAAAGAGCTAATTGGAATTGAGAAAAGCCACTGAATGCCTTAGCATGCCAAATACATCTTGAAAGGAGTTTAAGAATATCAAACTTTTCGAAATAAGTGTTTTGAGATGCATCTGCAGTAGATGCATGCGCAGCATCAAAACCAACAATGAGGTGAATCAGCGATGAGTGATGATACAACGGGAACGGAAGCAATTTAAAACTTCTTAAAATGTTTCAAATAGAGATCCCTTTTAAAACATCATTAGATGAAATATAATCCGTAGATAATCGCTTTAAGAATAAGAGGTTTAAAGTAAAAAATGTGAATGCTACAAATTTTGAATTTGCGAATTCTGAGTTCGAATTATTTAAATATTATGAATCAGTTTTATAATTGTTATGAATCATAAACATGGAAATATTCTGCAAATTTGCTTTGATGTTGTAACTCTTTCACACTGTAAATCTCAATATATCACAATGGATATTTTGAACTTGAATCTCCGAGTAGCTAAATAATCTGGGGGTTTATTTTCTAAAAAAATATTTCTAGTTCTTAATGAAATATTACCATACGCACGAAAAGTATTCGGAGAAAAAAACCAATCAAATTTATTCCTGTCTCCCCATCCCCTATTGCAGCTGGTCCAATTACGTCTGCAGGGACGGGATATTTTTTTTTTTTTTACTATTATTATTATTTCTTAATGCTGGATGACAGCTACTTCTCCCCCGAATTTTCTTTCACGGGAGGGGAGAATCATAGTTTCAAACGAAATCTTCTAATCCCAGTTTCGAATTTCGAAAATCTATTACTTCTCGGAAATTAAAGTAGAAATTACATTTTTTATAAGCCATTTTAATTTTTTTAACTTACCTTTTTTTGTCAAAACGCTATTTCTTCCTTTTCAATACTTAGCGAGAGAAAATTCAGTATTTCGTGCTTTATATTTACACATATTTTGAGATGGCATAACGAAAAAAGTATTTTCAAAGGTTTACTTACACACGTAATTACAACGTGTCATGCTCTAAATGAAACATATCGCATTTCTGCCTCACTCACTTTATATTTTTTCTTTAAACATCTAATATAAGATATATTGCATTAAAAGAGGAAATTTTACAACTTCAATAAATAATCAAAAATATTTTATCGTTATTATTTTTATAGTGATTTACAAAATGGATACAGCTTGGATAATTCTTTGTCAAGATTATAAGCGTCTATATATGTGCTTGGAAATATCATTCAAGTAGAATCGAAAATCTACAATTAATGAGAATGCAGATATTTTCAACTTTGAGACAAACTATCCTGGAGCCATTAACTAAATTACCTAAAAATTTCAAACTAATAAAAAAAAACAAATGTTTTGTGAGATTTTAAATTATATCGAATTTATCTTGATCTACCCCTACTTTTACTGTTTACTTTAAATACCTTAATGAGTTATTCACGCTACACGTTGATAGACTTTCGACATTTTTCCTTCTCGTTTCTAATTATACATTACTAGCTGGTACTCGGCGCGTTGCTGCCGCCGAAAAAAATATTAAGTGCAATCAATAAATAATTTGATAATGATTTATTGAAATAGGATGAATGGTAAGACAGTATATAAAATACGAAGAAACAAATATTCTTTTTTACAAATTGCATTTGTTTCTTCTTTTAAATTTGTAAAACTTGGTGTACTTTCAGAATGGTAAGGAAAGAAACTATTTATTGTGACTCGTTTAATATTCATTCAGAGTTCTCAAATTTACTTTTAGAGAATGTGGTTAAAACATTTTCTTTTAAAACTGATTAACCATAAAAAACATATTTATACCATAAATATGTCGTTACATAGTTAATATAGTAATATAATTGATATAGTTTATCGTTAATATAGTTGAAACAGTATTTTTTTTAATTAAAATGGTGCAACATTTTTTGTGGTTACTGTGAAAAGCGCTGAAATTTAATTAAAATATAAAACCTCCAGGGTTGGTCTCACCAAAACGTTTTCGCATAATATAATAATGGTGTTACCTCTGAGAGTAGACTAGCATGACATACTAGCATGCATACTATAGCTACAAAACATTAACCTTTAACGTGGATTAAGCATTTCTACAAAATCTATTGCCTCCTCGGCGAGTTATTTGGAGTTTAATCCTTGATTATTCGGTTGATATTAGAATTTAAAAAAAAATTATAACTGTACGATTCCTATAACCATCCCGTTAGTGTAAACAATAAGCTGACCAAGTTTCATCGCAATCGGATGAACGGTTTTGGACGGCATTCATTTTTGGACGGACAAACATTCATTTTTATTTATATAGATAATCGGCTCAAATGCATTTAAAACTGATTACATTGTATCATAATTGACTCGGGTGCATTTTAATTTTTAAATATATGAATCTTCTAATGTTTTTGATACCTGAATAACACATGCTTAATTTTTGAAAATAAAAAAATAAAAATTCTTTCAAAATTTTATTCAGTACTTGAAAACAAAAGAAAAATTTACAAATAAAGGATGAAATAGGAATTTTACTCTTGCTTTGTTGCGATGTAATTTTCTTTACAAAAGAAATAAAAATTTCTAATTTTTGTTATTCCTTTTTTAGCAATCGGTTGGAATGAAAATTGTTTAATGGTATATTTTTATAGTATAAAATAATCAAAAATATTCTGCTTTGTTTATCATAAGAAGTACTTGCAAACATTTATATACCAAATAATAAATATTTTATCTTATAAACATTCGCAAACTTAAAAATGCTTCTATTTTAATCATTTTCACCATTAAAAAAACTCCTTTTTCAGAAAAAAATTAGTTTTTTCCTACCAGTGCAAGATTTTATTGTACAGCTTATCTGTAACATTCCGTCAGTATCTCACATGGGGGTAAGGGAGAGATGGAGAGTATTCCAGGGAAACATCGGAGAAGAAGAAAACTCGTCATAGTGGCTTTTTTTCTGCAAAACTGAAAGCAGGAAAAATCAATTGCATCCCCCTCGAACAGAACACGGTAAGATAATTCTGCTGGTGTTAGAGTATATTTGATTGCTTAAAAATTCTTCTTTCCCTAGCTAAAAAAGTTAAATTCGGCAAATATTTTTCGATTTATCATTTAAATATCCCATTTGGTACATTCGATGCAACTTTTCAACTCATTCATGTTCACAAAAAAAATCTGATACTGGTTTCCTTTCTTTTTCCATACTGTTGCCCTAATTAGGAAGACAAGAAATAGCTTAGGATTTTGCATATATTTACTTAAATCCCCAATGAGGCCATCATATAAATATACTTTTCAGTGAATTATTTTTTCTTGTGTTTACTTCTAAAGGCAGAGGTTGTTGTTTCTCTCAAGGTGGCTCAAAATGAAGTAACTTAAAAAAAAAATCTCAAATAGTTTTGTATTAACTGCAAACAATATCTACCAAGGGATTGGTTTTTTTAAAAGCTACTTTAACTGTAAGTACTTAAAAGTTTTCATTTTAAAGCTAGATATGAATTTTGTTGCATTTCAAAAATATGAAATATCTAGCATATGACAGTCTTCTAGCAGATTTGTCAGGAAATATTTTATATTGGTCCAAAAATGAATATCAAATAAGATATGAAATGCATGATCTACAAAAAAATTCCCCATTTTAACATGTAATACCCTAGCAGTGGACATACGTTAAACAATATTGAAAGATATTAAACAATATTCGCAATATCGTATACACTGTTTAATATTAAATGATATTATGTAATATCGCACAATATTGTATAATTTTGTAAAAGAAGATGTGTTACCTAGGTAGTTAAAAGTATCAGATACCTCCTTACAAATATATCCATCTTAATAAAATTTTAGAAAATTATTTTCAAAGAATGACCTCGGAAAAAGAACAGATATTTAATAAACCAAACGGATTTCTGTCTAGAAGCAAGAATCAGAACCAAAATTCAAAAACGGCCAACAGGAGAAAGAAACTTACCAAACGAAAACGAACTTTAAAAGGGAGTAAAAATAAAAGAAAAGGAATCAGCTCTTCAAGTCGGGACCTGTCTGATTGCAGCTCTAGCTATTCTAAATTGAAAGAGCCGTTTCCGTATCTAATCACTCAGTTGTGCGTGTAGTGGACTTGAATGAGCTACTTGCAAACTTACCCCTATTATTGTTGCCTTGTTTTGTGATTCACTTCTTGCCTTTTTTCACATTTTTTGTCCCCCTCCCCTTTATTCCTTGACTTTCGTATTTTTAGTTTGAAAAACTAAAAAAAAGTAACGGATTCATAAAGTGAAACGGCAATCAAACACAATTTTAAAAATAATTTCCGGAAATGCATTTGAAATGAAAAGTTTAAAAAAAAACATTTAGTTAATAGAGTGAAGATTTGTTTTTAATCTTCAAGTTATTTAAAAAAAATATCAACCATGATTATTGGAAAAGATGTAAAGCAGCTTCGTAGGATAGAATTTCAAATCAAAGATGGGAATTCGATACTTTTTAATTTTTTGAAATGATTTCCCATTTCGGAAGAAAAATGAACCTAAAATATAGATTTATTTGTGACGTGGGTATAAAGCAGTTGAAATTGCAGCTATTAATTCTAAGAGGAATAGAAAATGTGCACACATCTGGCAAGCTGCTCTTTTAGATTTCCTTTTAAATGGAAAGAGAGAGAATAGATTTTGAGTGTTTATAATTTAAATTTATTTAAAAAAGGAAAATTGATTAACTAACAGAAAAATTGGCAAATGTTAACGGTTAAATGCTATCCGATAGCCTAAAAAACTCTGAATAATGATAATTTTCATTATCAGGCGTAGTAAAACAATTTCATGATAATCTGTTCCTTTAAAAAGCAATGTCCAAATAGCCCTTAGCATAAAATAATAATAAAACATTCTTGACAAATAATAAAATCTTTTAAAGGATAAAAAGCTTTTACCAAGTGTATAGTTGCTTGTTTATTAATATTTTCTTTCCTATTTTTTCATATTTCCATTTCACTTAGAAGCATCAAATATTAATCAGAATCAATATGTCTGATAAAAAAAAGTGAACCACTACAAACAATTTCTGATGCAAAACATTTTGACAGGAATATTTTCGCTCATAATAAACCCCTTCAAAACAATTCAATAGCACCATATTTCCGATTGCTTCAATTCTTGAATAAAAAAGGTTTACTTCCAACAAATCGATATATTTTTAAAAATGTTAATCTACAAATAGTAGTTCCAAATATAGCTCCTTTGATGCTTTATTTTGGAATTCAAATTTCTTTGTATGATTAAACTCGAAAGGAAAATCGTATATTTTTAGCCATTTCTCTTTAAGTAAAAAAAACTTATCCGGCATGAATTGAAAAATGAAAGTATTTTTCATGAAAAAGGTAACAATGGATGACTTCTTAATAATAAAATTTGACATTCCCTTTGCTTTCAAAATGTATTAAAGTCAGGGAAGAACAAAACTGCTTCTTAAAAATATCTTATTATTTTCTGCTTTCTTTAGCTGATAGTATTTAACTTTTGAGAACACTTATTTATCTTACTGATGTGATAAAGAATAAGAAGATGATAAGAATACGAATAATTTCATCAAATATTTAAATAGAAATGAATTTATCAAATATAAAGAAGCAAATCGGAGTCTGGTTTTTTCAATCAGGAATTCCGAAATCCCATTCCGTAAAGTAAATACAACACATTATCTTGTGAGCTAAAATCATACACCAAATTCAAAGCAACAGTATTTTAAATTCACACACATATGAAAAAGATATTCTGATATTTAAGAATAGTACTCGCTTTTCCTTTTTATTTATTTATTTATTTACTATTTTCAAAGAGAAAGGTTGTTCACACGTGGAATGTGCAGAAAGCAGAAATGATTCTTCCTCAAAAATATTTTTTTTTTCTACGGGCTTAAAAATTTCTGGTTACAATAAACAGTTTTGTTGTTAAAATCGCATTTTTTTCTTGGAGCTTGATTTTAACGTCATTGAAAGATATAAACAATCTTAAATATTTTTACAAAAAAACTAGTTTTGAATGAGTTTTATTAAATTTTAGTATTAAGTAAATATTTAGGTTTAAATCAACAGTTCTTAAAATATTTTAAAACAGGAATGAAAACAGCAACAAAAAAAACTTCAATCTTGCGGAATATCAAGATAAGTTAATAGAAAATATCGTTTTTATTAATGTTTAAAAGTTAAGAACATGAAACATGCGATATCTTGAACAATAGTAATAATTAATTGAAATTTCCTTATTAGCACTAGTTTTTCTACAACCGTATTATATCTTTACAATATTAGCTGGCACACAAAATATTGAGCAACATAGCGGAAATATCTTCTGCTTATAGGAGTGGTACACGCATGCCTTGTACTATCAGATACTTATAATTTTAGTCCCCAACTAATTATAATTTTGATCATCCGTTCAATTGTTTGAGTCTTTCAATGGGTCTACGTGCTTAAACGAGATTATTCATCAATTCTTATGACCACACCCATTTTTCTAATTGCTGGTATTTTAAATTATGGAATGTCATGGAAGAGTATTGGCGTCATGTAAATGTTCTTCCTAGAGCATTCCATGTGCTTTGTAGAATGTGATGTTCGTAGGGGGTTGACCGTACTGTTCGGAGTAGACGTCTCTAGAAAGTCATTCACAAGATGAACTCAAGTCTCTCATTTAATCTAAAAAAATAAAATCTGCTCCAAACGCTCCACAAGAGCCTCATATAAAGTTAAATAATCTGTATGAAATTTATCAATAGAATTCTGTTGTCACAGAGCCTTTAAAGACATGTAGAAGTGTACAGCAATCCAACTTCTCATAAAAAAATATGCTTCCTTTGAAATATCTACTTTTCCTTGTATTGGCAGGATGGTAGTGAGCAATATACTGCCCGCAGATGAGGATTCGCAAAGAATCACTCTGTAGATTGAATCTCGGTTCATGGGTGAAGAGAACATGGTCCCATGTTTCTGTTTCGGAAATTGCTGTTACCAGATAAACAGGAAATTGTTTTTCGGCACTATTTTGACAGGAAACAATACTAGTAATCTTCAGTGGAAAGGGCTCCTGTATGGTATGCGTCTGTGGACAATTTACTGAAATATTATTTAAGTCGAGGTGGTAAAATCACCAAAGAATTTCGTGATGCTATCTTAATTTAATAATTAGTTCCATAAAGTCTATACTACCACCATTCGATAAACTTTGGTTTGAGACTTTCCACCAACAAGTCTATAGATAATACTTAATCAAAATTCATTATCTAAACAATCACGAAAACTCCTTTTTGATGTAATCAATCACAACCACATTTTTACCGACCAAAATCTGAAATACAAAGATCGACCAGTCTTACGCATTCTTAGGACAACTTGCTTTTTAAACTTTAAAAAAGCATTTATAGTAAAGAAGATTTCTTCATTGTATTGATCTCCAATGCAACATCATATTTTTTTAAAAATAGTGGAAAGTATGTTTTTAACTTAACGTCTATACATCAATGCTTAACAGCTGGATAAATATTTGATAACTGAAGTATTTAATATATGTAATAAAAATTTTTGTAATAAATACTTAATGAAAAGAAACAAATGAAGTCATCGAAATTTCATCCTTATTTTTGCCCGTATTCTAAATTTTTTAATTTAAATTATCATTAGTAAGAAAAATTCTTTCAAATCAACTATATTCGGGATTGTACAAAGAATAAACGTCTTTAGATTTAAGAGATCTTGAGATCAATATCATCCAAAATTATCTCATTACTCATAACTATAACTTATTAAAGCAGTTTCAATGTCTATTTTGCTTATTAATATTAGAAAAACTCACATTTCATTTCTATATAAAGCTTTTCTAAGTAAGCTTTTTTATTTAAACTATAGAAAATATATCAGACGAAATTTTTATGAATATTCATGAGAAAGTATTTAAATTAACAGGATGATATTGCTTTATAAATTTGGCAGTCTAAACTATTAATTATTCAACAATTTTGTGACAGCAATACAGCTTCAACTAAAAATGCATAAAATTTGTTTCCTTTGGGAATGGGGTCGATCATAGAATTACACAGCAGTCAATGTGCAGTGATGAAATAATGAGATTTTATCTATACAATAAACACGCAAATTAAGTATGGCATAGTCTTTAACATAATGAAGTGTAATACATAATGAAGTTTAAAATTACAAGGGAGCCTTGAAAATTATTAATATAAATTGATGATCTAAATGTAGTTGCTTTCTCACAAAAAAAAGCGGAAATATATTTATAGAATTAATTGCCAAAATTCAGGCCTCTTCTCAAGTCCAAGAACAAAAAAAAAAAAAAAAATACTTAAATTACATTTCAGATTTATATTTTCGTACAAAACATAAACATTCTATCTCTTTTCTTTAATAGATGTTAGCTTTTATGGAAATGTTAAAAATAATAATAAAAAGATGTTTGTAAAAATATTTCAAAAAATGGCATGTTTCTAAAAATGTTAAAAATATCAAGTGACTATAAGTTGAAACTATTGCAAAATACTAATTTTTCCTCGATTTTTTACTGCTTTTGGTAATTCACATACAACATGAATAAAAGTGTATATGGAATTCTTGTAGTGCCCTGAGTAATTCTTGCAAATATAATATACGAATATAAATACAGTAAGAATAGACCTCTGGTTGGAAAAAAGAAAGCTTTGAAAGGATTCAAAGAATCGTTTATTATGGTATTTTAGACATTAAATGTAGTACTGAAAAAATTACGAAGTCTATGCTTTTAAAGAGACCACTCTAGTCATATTAGTCATGCCTTTTATGTTTTAAGGCAATAATATTTTAAGCGGAAAATGCTCCTTTCTGCAATCGAAACTGATCGAGTTATGAAACTTCGAATTCCACTATCTTTGACCAACTAATGATCGCCTCCAGGAAATTCTGCACTCTACATGATGAATCTTTCTGAAAAATCTAAATTAATTTAAAATAAGACTAAAATACTGATATCAATAATTATTATTAAAGCTTTATTGTTCGGTTAATTTCAGTTGCAAAATGTGTGACTTTTTTTGTTTGAGATGTTTGCAAATCAAAAATAGTTTGCTAAAAATTGTGTTAAATTGTGTAAAACCCTAGACATCTCGCATAATATTCCACTTATTGTCTTTGATATATTATTCAAATATACTTAATCTATTATTGCTAACCCCCTAAATGGTGCCCCGAAACGTTTTTGCATACTGTATTATGAATTTAATTGTGAATCACTAATTATATGCCATTGGTGAACAATATTTGCCAAATTGTTGGCAATCAATCTCTAGTATACAGTTACTATGCAAATACCAGAAAAAGGAATTTGAATTTTGAACTTTTTTCTGAAACTTCTTTTCTGACCAACTGAAATCAAAATTTCTTTCAGAGCTGCAATTATAGTCACAAAATCTCATATCAAATCTCATATATTTAAATCTTTACGTCTTTCAGTACTCGGGTTTGCATACATATGAATGCATAAACTGATAAACTGTCAACCTTCCAATAGATTTGGTATCTCAAAATTTAGTAAGAATCGTCGATTTCGATACTAAACATAGAACAAGTTTTATCTATCTTTCTCTTTACGTTTTGTAGTTAGTGAGCTCATTTGTACTCGAAAAGTCAGACAGACAGACTTCGTCAGAATGAATTGCATTGAAAATTCGACAGAAATCTTTAAATTTGGTGTAAAATTTATGTATTAAATTCCTTTATTCTACCTTAAAGTATTTTTGAGTTATCGTGTTTACAGACGAAGAATCAATTGCAAAAAGATGTTTTCCGAACTCTGGAATAATTTCCGAAATAGGGGAGATTCGTCATAATCTCCGATTAGAATTTTTTGAGGCTTATACTACTCTTCCTACTCCTCGTTTGCGAAAGTTTAAAAATAATCAAATCTTCAAATCTTTTAATCCAACTATTCGAAGTGAGTACAAAAAAAAGAGTATCATTCTTAAGAAATGCAATTTTATTTGACACAAATTTACAAATACTTTTGGAGTAAAATTTATTCTAAATAGGGACATTTTTCCTGCGCTAGGAAAGTGTTTGGCTGCTAGCAAACTAAATTAAACACAGAATAATGAATTAAAATATTTTAAAAGTGGTAAATATGTGCCTTCCTCTGTATATCATAAACTGGTTCCTAACTTTAAATGTTTTTAACGAGTTTTAATCTTCCAATTTTATACTATTGTAAAAAATCGTAATGATCAAAAAAGTTTTATTCTTTAAACTGACAAATTAGACTTTTAAAACTAAATATATATATTATGTTTAAAAGTTAATACATAAATATATGTAATAATTAATTTCAATTTAATCTATGCTCTAAAATTAATTTCTGATCACTCGAATGATGGCTTCACTGTCACTTTAACGTCTCAATCGCATGGCCAATTAATTATTGAATGCACTAAACTAAAATGCTGTGTCAGCAAATCCCTCTCATAAACTTTATTTTTCAAATGCTTTATCACGGCCTCTCCTGTTTTCTGCCTTCTTATTCGATTCGCTACACTGTGTTCGTCATGTTTTAAGTAAAAAATATTGACTACATAAAATTTGGATTATTTTCTTTAGATCATGATGAATAAAAATTAGTAACCAACTCTACACCTGTTTTTTTTTTTAGATTCTGATTTACATATATAGTCAGAAGTGCCCGTTTCCACTACTTGTTGGTGTTCTGTAAGTTCTGATTACAACTCTAAAACTTTGAAACAGTAAAGGGGGAAATTGAACATTATAATTGTACCTTTGAACAATATTTAAATACTAGTTTCAGGATTAAAAATTAAATTTTTTTTCATTTTGATTACAGTTGTAAGTGTGAAGAACACAGGCTACTCCCTCAGCTATAGAAAAAGAGAGAGTAAGATACATACTCAGAATGCGGCAATAATTGACTTTACATATTATTTTTAAAACCTTAAAAATGTATCCTCACGAAGTTCACTTCTACCTTCAATTGCATTTTAACTTAGCATTCTAAATTGCACCACCTTATTAATACCTCGTTAAATAATTACATAAAATTCAGAGCTGTAATTGATTTCAAATCCACCCATTGTATTTTGAAAACTAAGATAAAAATACGGGGAGGGGGAGGCTCTCATTCAAAAAAAATGGGAATTTAAAAAAAATTATAATCAAGAACAGAATATATGAAATATCAGTTTTTATCTATATAATCTACATATTTTAACAGAATGAATTTAGGAGTATTAAAATAGCCCAACCCCAGTGCCAATCCCAATTTTTTGCTTAAAAAATGTGAGAATAATGAACTTTTGCACTCAAGAGTTATTTAAGATTAAAAGTATGTAATAATCAGAGCAAGTGAACAAAACGCGAAAGACAGCTAGTACATAAAAAAATACTCAAACATCAAAAATCAAAATCAAATGTGATTATATAATTCAACTCATAATTTATTAATTAGAAATATCCAACTTAAAATTATGGAGTTCATTAACGAGGAAATTCTAAAACAAATCAATAAATTCCATTTTCTATTTTATGAAAACTGTTAAGTGGAAAAGTTATTACCCAAATAATAGATTAAATCTGAGATAGCGTTCTGCATAAAATTTGAAAACTCTCAATTTTAAAAGAAAACAATGAAAAAAATATGAAAATGAATGTTCGAATAAAAATACGATTTCTGCAAGATGATAAATAATATTTTGGAGAATAAAAGCCTCTTTGTAACAAGCTATTTAATCATGTTAGTACATTGTTCTGTAAAATGCTAATTAAAAGTATTAATATTCTTCGGAAATAAACAACTGTAGTGAGAAACTTTAGAAAATTAAATTCTTTTCTTAAGCTATTGTTCGAAACCTAATTCAATTTATACAGTTTTTAGAAGTCTAGAATAGTTGTAACAAAGATAACAGATTAAAATGTATTTTTTAAAGTGAGAGAAAGGTTTACATAAAAAAAAAAGTTAGAAATTAAGGAAATGGTATTTGTTTGTTTTTTACTATCCCAATTTTAGTAACAAATTCGTCAATAAAAAAAAGGGATTTAGATAATTTAAAATATAAAAATTGTTCACTTAATGATCAATGTCTTAAATAAAATGTTATCATTGAAAATATATTCAAAAAATATTCAACATTGATCATGATTCCTAAACAATCTTTTCCTCTTCAATAATTAACATTTATAAATTAATATCAAAAATTGTTTTCAAAAGAACTTGTAATATGGCTTATATCAAAAACAATCAGTTTATTTTCAATCACACATTTGTTAATGATCATAACTGAATATTTTCAAGGAAATGAGATGTCATTTTATCAGTTGTTTTTCTCAGTAATCAATCAAGGAATTTTAAATGAAAAGTTATTTATAAAAATCCTTTATTTTTATTTGAAACTGACCTCATCGAAGAATACAAAGAAAAGAATGAAATATATAATTCTTACCTAAAGAAATGTTTAATAAATACGTACAATAATGTATTAATAATTAATACTAACATAATATTAATTAGCTAAATAACAGTAAAATCGGACAATGAACTATCATGAACAGTATTAAAAGATATTCCCCTAAAATGCATCATTGTTCCTAAATTATATTTTTTGTCCAAGAAAACCTAGGAGATTACTTAAATTTTCAATTCAATGGGTTTAAACCCCTTCATTCTTATCAGGAATTTTATACATTTGATCCTAGAATAAAATACTTTAAGCGGGCATTAAGTTTAATAGCACAAAATCGAAAGTTTCTAATTTATTGTAAAAGATACCAACTTAAAATCCTTTTTAGATACAAATAAGATGCATTCTAATCCTTTTCTAGAAATTACTTTTTGTTTGAAGCAATTCAGAGAAAGGAAACTTGTCAATAATTCATTTACGCTAGCAAGAAAATAGAAAGGAAACTTCTTCCCTGACGAAACATTAGCAGGTAAATATTTTTATTTTTTGCAGAAGAAGAATTAAGCATTAAAACCATTGTAAAGAGGAGAGAGCTTCAGAAGAACAGTAACTATATGTAGAAAGAAAAGCAGCCGCGTTCCGAGCTTAGAGTATAATAGAAACAAGCTTCTTATGACCCTCTTGCAATCCCAAAGTATTTTTACAAATTCAGAATTGTTACTTGTGATGAGTTTATAAAGTCGTTTTATTGTTTTTAGAGAATCAACGATGAAATCAGCATACCTTTTTTATTTGAAAAATATATGTTCAAAGTCATAGTTTATCATTTCAGAGAGAATTCCCTAATAAAACTTTTTAATTATTATAATCTTTGTGTAAAACACTAAAAGAATGTGAGTTTCAAGCCAATAATAACATAATACAAAAAAAAACCATTATTTCTCAAGAAATTTTAAAAGATAAATTTTTAAAATATTTGATATACAAATAAAACATTTATTTGTATATCAAATAGTTCTATTTATACAAATAAAACATTATTCTACATATATTAAAAGCATGTGTCTATATAAATTCTGAAATTTTCGTATTGCCCTAATGTACATTATATATACACAGCTTTACATGATAGAAGTAAATTAAAATATATAAATTGTTGGAAGTAATTAGTGTTTAAAAGTTAAAGATTAATATTTTATGAGGAAAAATTAATACTCTTATTAAAACAAAATTCCCCTAAGTTTCTTGATAAGCATTTTTCTACAACTTTAAAGAAGTCTATAATGGAAAGTAATGACCATTACAGATTTTGAGTCCAACAGTGACTATTTTACTGAATTTTTAAAAACACATTTCATATTCAGATATTTTATATAAATAGTTTACTCTCTTCTCTAAACTAGGGAGTCAAAATAAGGGTATAATAATTAAGGGAATAGTTGAATCCACTTGCTGAAGAGAAATGTTGACTTGCTAATTAATGTCACAATATTAAATTTTGAATGAATTATTCATTAATTATTTCGTAAATACTTTTCATTTAACAAAAAAGGAACGTGATAAAAATATGAGATAAATTCTTAATTTACACCAAACTTAACAATCAAAGAGTAGGTATTTTATAGTAATATCCGAATTCTTTGTTGTTCTGATAATTAAACACTCTTTTATTCTTCTATGTGTCTAAATAAATACTTTTATAAGAGCGGAAAGCTCGTAAAATTTACTAAAAAAATTCAAAGCTTTATTTTATAACCTTTCCCAACTCTCTTTTAAACTTAGTATTCCTTCTAAAGGCCAAGATTCTTGTATCCTTAGAATTCACGCAGACGCTTGGATTCCATTTTTGGTTCCCTCAAGATTTTGTTGAGCCATAGCAATATTTCTTTCTTGAAATAAAAGTTCAAAATTATTTTTTCTCGAACAGAGTGTTATAAATACCTTGGGATTTAATTTCATGAAATGGCTTGTTTCAGAAGTTTAAAACTTCACATTGTTTAGATAAACTCAAAGGTTAGAAGTAAAAAGCAGAAGACGCATTAAACCAAAAATAATACAACCATTAATCAGGTAAGAGCTTCTATTTGAAAAAAAAAAAATCAGAGGCATAGAAAGACTTTCCAACAATCTTCTTATTGAATGAGCATTCATGTATAGAATGAGAAAGTATAGTCAAAATTTATTACATTCCTTTGTATCTTTAAGTTAAATCATATTTAACAAAAAGCAAAGAATGAGTGAAAAAAAAATGCTTATATTTCATCATAAACTTATGTGCAAAATACAACTGTGATCATATAACGACAGTATTTGTCATGCTGTAAGAATAATATTTATTTATATAAAGTGTGCTATAGTGTAAGAAAATTTTGTTCATGGATTCTTATAATTAAAGAATTCTGACAAAATTGATTTTAAACATAGTACGTTAAAACGGTAATAAAGTTTTTAAAAAAACGTTTGAAAAATACAAACAAAACTTATTAAAATAAGAAACTCTCAAATTGATTCAAAAAAAATTTTTTTTTCGTCTTATCTCAAATTGGTTTTCAAATTAATATGGGTGACTTTTTTTATTTATTTTGTACAGATATCTATGTACGTCACCCTTTTTTTCAATATTACGAAATAGTTCATTGTTTATTTAATCATCTATTAAATTGCTAATTTATTAAATAAACCCTAGGATATAAGAAAGGGTCTTTTAAAAATATTGCATCCTTGCTTCCTCTTAGCACTTATACAAACAAAAATAAGAATTCACGTTAATTTTTTTAATTTAACTTTTACCTTTTCTAGATAATTGCTAAAAATATTTTTAAATTCCGCTGTTACACTTTCAAATAGAAATTTTAACGCAATCTCCCTTGAAAATGAAACAAAATTTATAATGGTTATCCAGACAACAAAAATAAAAAAAACAGATATGAAGCCAATGTTTTGCAAATGTTTAAATTCCTCCAAAAGATTTTTAAAAGAAATTTATCTATAAAAGAATTTTGAGCTCTTTTTTTAAAAAAGTAAACATCTCTACAATGAATGAATTACATTTTTTACCAAAGCTGAATGTCAAAATTTTTGATAAATACTTGTTTAATTCATTTTGTTACATTTTTAAAAAGCATTCAAGATAAATTATTTTAAATAAAAATTTTCTTAAGATAAGCTTTAAAATAAGAATCAATTGAATCCTTTTCCTAAATATTGCAGTAATGATACCAAACAATTCAAATACACAACTCCATCTAATCATGGAGATTCCTTCTGACTTCCTTTGAAGGAATTAGAAAATTCTTTGAATAGTAATCATATATTTTTCCTGAAATATATTTCTCGTATTCGTAATGAATGCTTTTCTTACCGGGAATCGATCTCCAGAAGACTGATTGCACTGCATAGATAGAGGTGCATTGGAATACAAATGATACAGGAAATCGGCATTAGCTTGGCTCCAATGGATAGATTGATAGTTTTCATCCACTCCCTTAGATTCAGACGTTCTCTCATCATTGTATCTAAAATTAATTAATTAAAATCATGGAACATATTATTTAAATTTTAACTTCTCATAAGAATTTGATCAATAATAAATTATACAATATTTATAATTATAAATGTTTGCATTATAACAATGAACTGAGTTAAACTTATTTATACAAAATTTAGAAATAATAACTATTCGCAATTTGTAAATATGAAGTTCCTGTGACATTTTACTTTTCACTATGAAACAATGCAATAACGCATCATTAATATTTATGCACTTTTAGAAAAATTTTCATGCATGTTACAATTTATAAATTGTTTTATTTCATTAGTAATTAGCTTGAAAGGAATTACTTTCCTAATGAATTAATTTTAATTAAAAAATTAGATGCGAAATAAATTTTTACATTATTTTACTAATTATTACCAAACATATATGGAAATTTATATGTTAATAACTGAGTAGCAAAAAATATGTTGTGTGGTGTTATTTATAAATAAAACATTTTATAATATAATTAAAATTGACTGAGTAACTTTTATTAACATCATTGAAAATTATTTAATGAAATCCATTCTTTTTATCTCGTTTTGATTAAAAATCTGAATAAATTTTCCTTGATATTTTTGAAACAGATGATTACTGAAATTTTTTTATCATCTGATTTCACTGAAAATATAGTAACCTAACTTGATTTAAAATATAGTTACCTAACTTGATTTAAAGTGTGTATAAATTTTTCTTCACATTAACAAAAAATTTTTGGGATATGAATTGCTCTAAAGAATAGAAGACTCAAGATTAAATATTATTATTCACAGTTTTGAATTTTAGTACAGAATATTGTGACCAAGGAAATATTCATAGTCCCTTTTTATTAAATAACCATAAACTATTATAATAAATTATTAAAAAAATCACTTGTATGAAAGGATGAGCCCGTATTGAAGATGAAAAATATTATTTTTAATTACTTTTATTTGCAATCAATTAACCATCTTTTCCAGGTCACGCATAATCCTCATCATCTAAACGCAAATAAAAATTTCTAAGTTCATTCCTGAAATAACACTAATATTACTTCAAGACAGAAAGTTAATAAATATCAACTAAACTGAATAAGGATTTACTTTTCAGGAATTCAAAATTATTTACATTTATGTATTGGTATCGTATACGTTTGTCTGTCATAGTTCGTATTGTTAATGAAATAATTATGCATTTTTGTAACAATCATTACCTACCAATTCAAAATTCAATACATAAATAATATTCGTTGAAAAACAAAATCAACTTGGTTAATTGTTTTTTATCGTTTTTTACAAGGAAATTAAAAAAATAACTCGTGTAATTGCTTCGAATGATACCATATACTTCGGCTTAAAGGAAATTTAGTCTAAAATAATTGGTTTCACAAAGTACTACATAAGAGATAGATTTCATAAAAAATTGCGTTTTCTTTATCGCTGTAAGAAGTATGTTCATAACTAGTCACAATAATTTTTGTATGTAATACTTGTAACTTTCTACCAAAGGAAATAAGTACTTCTATAAAAAGCATAATTTAACAGAAGCAGGATCAATGTTTTTGCATTTAATTTGAGTACTTTTATCCTAACAAAATGAGAAATTTGCTTTCATTTACATAGTGCTTATTTTTGGGGAAATAACATAGCTAAATAATACAAACTGGAATATTTGAATTAATAATATACGATACTAGAACTTTCCACGAGTTTTCAAAGAAAATAAAGCAGTTATCTTTCTTCTTTTTTTTTCAGAGAACACTTAATTAGTATTGCATGAAGAACTCTTAATCATTTTACTTTTGCCTTTCAAATTCTAACCGAAACTTAACTTTTTTTTTTCATTTTCATTACTCTATGAACTTATATGGTATCCCCCCCCCCAAAAAAAAAAAACAGTAATGAGTTTTTCCCTAAACAT
>JAPMOQ010007695.1:0-10787 GCA_026543055.1 Argiope trifasciata | reverse complement strand
ATCAATTTCAATGAATTCACACTTTTAATAATATCAGCTAAGCAAAGTAAAATTTTATAATAAAATATTTCACGATAATAGTTATTAATTCTGTGAAAAAGCTGATTGCCTATGACAATTACTTTCCATATATATTTAATAAAATAATAAAAACATTAAAAAATTAAAATTCATTAATGTTTCCTTGTACCTATAGTTCCTGCCGTTGTTAAGGATGTCAAGACATATAACAAGACGGCTTGGACTGTTTATTTGAATTGGTCCCCTCCAGATCCCCCCAATGGCCCTCTGAAAGAATACATGGTGAATTGGGGACAGCACGATAAGCCAGAAACGATGAGAAATTTCACTAATAGCACCTTCTTTGTTGCCAAAAACTTAACTCCTTACACTAAATATATTTTTGAGATATCGGCATCAACGGAAGTTGGGTTCGGACCACCATCTGGTTCTTTATTAGTAGAAACTGAGATAGCAGGTGAGTTCTGAGTTAAACTGCAGTTCTTAACCACGTTCTTGTGAAATGAAACATTATTATAAAGGGTGGTTAATTAAAAAATGTACAGTTTCAGTTCACTATAAATCAAGAACAATGTAAAGTATTATATGCCTTCCGTAATAGTATTCTATGAGGTTATTTAAAGTTCTATTGCAGACAATAACAGGTGTTCTATTTGTGACCCCTTAGAAAGAGTCTACAGTTTCTTTCCGAACACTGCCCAGAACAAATTTACCTTAGTAGAATATCTGAAATGTTGCGCTGTGCATTAGTGATTATATCTTTCCCAAAAAAGAAGCATTGATTGTTCACCTTCCTAATAACATGAAATGTTACTTCATCAATGAAAGTGAATGATCGACCAAGTCCTCAAAACGAAAGTGCATGTTGGCACAAAATTCAAAGCGCTTTTGTTTGTCAGTCATTCAGATTTTGCAGAACCGGCACTTCGAATGGAATCCTTTTCAGCTTCTTTCTGGAAATTCTCCAGACAGTAGGCTGAAAATTCTGAACTTCGCAACATGTTGATATTTTTGAATTTCATTGAATGACAGTCACTCGTCCAGGACTTATAATATTTCACAAACATTCGCAGATTTGAAATTTTTCATGCCATTGATAGATAGGCTTTATAGTTGAAACTTCTTTTTCCGACTTGTGTTCAAAAATACCATTGCACAACAGATTCAGCTTGCTACATTGGAGAGCATAATATGTCTTCTCTACTGCAACGCCATCATTTCGATCGACTTGTCACACGATAAACATGCTACTGCCTATGTGACTTCAGTCAAAGGCGATACACAAACTTTAAATGTACCTTAATCTTAAGATCTGTTAAGGCTGTTCTTGTCTTTTACTGTAACATCGTCTGGAAAGTGTTCACTTCTTTATGAATCACAATGTATACATATATTCGCTGCCGTACACGAGAATGCTTATAGCAGACAAATTAAGTTTTCTTAAGTTTCTTAAGTAAGGAGATAATTATTATTGATGTCGTTATTTAAATCATAAATCACAGGCATTGTTATGGAAACAACATGCATTGTTTAAGTATTCTGCAGAAAAGAGATGAAATAATACATTGATAGTACTGAAATTGATTATTTATTTATTTTAGATACAATAACTTGAGGTTTAGAACACAAAAATATATCTAATAAAATAGGTATTTGGAAGAATAAATTGTTTTTTAACATTATGTTGAGAGTTTAATAATTATATAGAAACAAATGTCTGATTTATTGCATATATATTTTTTAATTTTTTCATCCTAAGTTATTAACTCTTGATTTTTATTAAACCCAAAGAAAATCGGCCAAATAAACTTAATTAATTAACAGAAAATGTCCTTAAAGATAATATAATATAAATAATTGATTGCAAAGACATTGTCAACATATAAGACATAATTGATTGCAAATAAATATTAATGCAATCAATTATGTCTTATATGTTGTAGAGCATAAAATAAAGATTCCTACTAAAGAAACAACTAAAATTATTCATTATTTTATAGTTCCTAGTGCACCAGTGAATTTAGGATTGGTCTCTGCAAGCAACATCAGTCTTACTTTAAAATGGCAACAACCAATCGCACCCAACGGACCAATTTTGGGCTATATTGTAAGCTGTAAAGCAACTTACGTAGAAGGTTCTCCTCGGGTTTTCGAGGTGCAAACACTTCAACATAAAATACTCGATTTACTACCTTACATGAACTATTCCATACAAGTTTCTGCTAAAACGAGTGCTGGATCTGGGCCATGGTCTGATGTTTTAATGGCAAGCACGAAAATTGGAGGTAAGTTTGATATGGATGATTGATGATGACTCTTATTTAATGACTCACTTTAATGATTTAGTTCATTTAATTCGCTTAATCTGCTAAATTGTGATTGATTTCCGGTAAATAAAGTGTTTTCTCCATTTTCCATAATTTTTAAGCTGTTACCTATTTTGATCAATATTTTTTTCAGCAAAATATTTTTAAGCTTCCAATTTTGACAAATATATAATTTATATGAATTTAGAAGCCTTACGCTGTCCTACTTCGAAATTCAATGATAGCACAATATTTATCACAGGCAAATTCAAAGAAAGAAATCAATATATTTACTATTTGCATTTGACTATACATATTCTTCATTTCCTATCTTCTAAAATTCCTTAAAAATGGATGCATTCTGCTATTTCTAGCTGTTTTTTAACAATTTAATCTTTCTAGCCAAACAATTTTAAAAAATTTCATTTTTCTTCATGTTAATAGTATTTTAGATAATTATATAATCTTTTAGGGATTATTTCCATAACTAAGCAAATAGCAAATATATTGATTTCCTTCTTGGAATTTGCCTGTGATAAATGTTGTGTTAAGGTCTAAAATGTGTATATTCATCGAAATTTGGAATTTGAATTTTTCGACGATTGCTATGGATTGTCTGTATTATGGGTACAAGAAAGTAAAAATCTAATCGTTTAAATTCTTAATAATCAAAAACAAATGAGATGAAAATTGCTGCCATTTATAAAAATATTCAGAAAACGAACTCCTTTATTGTGAATAATGCATAGAAATAAATATACTCGAATCATTTCTAAGAATTCATTTAGATGACCATTCTTTACGCATTAAGCGATTCTTCTTTTTATGGGTAATGGATCTTCTTCAATGACTATTATCGCACCCAAGCATCAAGTGCTTGAATTTTGGATCCGGCAGTTGAGTTTTTGATGATCCCAGCATAGACTATTTTTCTATTTCATTGTGAACGAAATAATAACTCTATTTATATTTAACTCCATTAATTCCCTGCTCTATTATAGATCTTAGTATTTTCATTTAATTTTTATTAGTTAAAGCTTCTATAGTAATTTAGTAAGAGTTATTTTTGGTTAGATCTAAACAGTATTTATTCAGGAAAGTAAATGATATTTAATGTCATAGATATAGATTTTAATATTTTCATTTAATTCTTTTTAGTTAAAGTTTCTTTATATATTTGGTAATAATTCTTTTTGATTAGATATAAACAATATTCATTCAGAAAAATTAGTGGCATTTAATTTCATAATTTCCCTTTTCTTAATTTTTTTTAATTTAAATATCAATCTTAATTTTTCTCTCATTGTTAACCATATTTATTTTTAAAAAGTCAGTTTCTTTTATTGATTACTAAAATATTGTCAATATTTAAGTCTATTCTTTATGAGACTCTTGGGATTTAATTGCATTGCGATCTAATTTTTAAAACAATGTCGTTATATTTTAACCTTATTAATATAGATCGAAGGTCAAATTATAATAATATATCCCTTCAATTTGTTGATTGATAATTGAAATATATAATCGGATTTTAACTCTCATTTAGCCAAGTCTGTAATACAATACTGTATAATATTGTACGGCATTATATGATATTCTTCAATACTATACAACTTCGAGAATATTGTTTAATATCGTAAAATATAATACAATATATTTGTGCTACTAGGGCAAGGACCAAGCTTTCAACTATTTCATATTAGTTCGAATTTAACTTACTTTTTTAATGCTTGTAAATTATTTAAATTACAATTAAAAAGAATTAATTGAAAGGGACTATGATTATTTATAAATACCTGACATTGAATAATAATAGCATATGCAAAGGAAGGTTTAATAAAATGAAATGACTAAATCTAAAAATTCATAAAAGATTTACTAGAAAATGAACAGTGTTTCTACATTGTATAATTATGAAAAAATTCATGTTTTGTCAACACTAAAAAAACCAGAATAAAATCATAAGTTTCTTTTAATAAACTCTTTCGAATTCAGAAAGGAAGAAATAAGTATTTATTTTTAGCAACAGTCCCTGAAGAATATAAGCGCTTCCAACCCATTCAGGAGTGGGACTTTTAATTAATTCATTTCCCATGAATATTTCTTTACGACACTCCCACTTTTAAGATCAGAGCCACCCTACTTTGTTTATCTAATTAGGGATGATTCTCACTCATATGTCTTTTAGCATTATCAGTGTCAAAGCGTTCTTAACAAACAACGCATTAAACTTTATATATCTGGACGACAATAAATGTATGTTCTTTTAGTGATAAAATGGAGGCAATATAGAAGGAACATAGAAATTGGTTCCAAACGATTTTATAAAAGAAAATTTTCAGAAATCCAGAATAATTGACAGAAAAATAATTGGTATGCTTCTCCAAAAATGTATTTTTTTTTTTAGTTAGTCACATAGCTAGGAGAAGTTTTAAACAAGAATTGCATCAACGAACAGATATGTTTTAAGACTTAAGTAAAAGAGTTAGCTTACATAAATAAAAATGCATGAACACGAACGATATAGATTGTAGAAAAAATCGATGATATTGTTTTTAAAAAAGTATATTTTGTAAATGCATATCCAAATTTCTATGTAAAGATTAGTAAGTTATAAAAAATGCACACGCAAAAAAATGAAAATTTTTTATTTATTACGTACATGTTTACACATTTGTATTTAGATTGAAATACCAAAGCCTTTTATTCCAAATTAATTAGATTTTAAATTTAAACTCCCGTGTCTTCATTTTTTATAAACTCATGTTCTTATCGTTAAGTATTTTTCGCCCATCAGACATGTTAAAAGAAAATATTTCTCACATCTCAAAGTGTTTTCATTCTCAAAGGCATGCATTGGTTTTGCTTAATATGTAATATATAAAGATACTGTGTATCACTATTGGTATCCTTTTTTTATTTAGACGTCTTTATACAAAGTCTATTCAAAATTTAGTAACACATACTATTATATAGTTTTTGTAGTGAAGAGCAATTGAGTGAGAATTAATGAAGAAAAAACTTACAGACTTCGCTTGTATAGTTAGTATATTGTATGTAGAATCTCAAAAATTTAGGTATTTAATGGATAAGGTAATTTAGTTTAGATAAACTTGCTACTATATATTATAAATCTATTTTTCATCTTCAACACCATTAGATAATATTTTATTATTTACTTATTTCATTTATTTATAATGAATTCAAAAGATTTGGCAACAACAAAGCAACTTTTCACAAATTGTTAGCATGCATTTGAAAAAGAATGTTAAGAATAGTTGCTTATGTTTTATTAAATTTACTTTAACCATCAACCAGGCTTTAGTCAGAAATTATCTTAATGTAATAAACACAATAGATTTAAAAAAAGTTGCAAATTCATTGCCGAAGAAGCAACGTTATGAGGAATTAAATGACGATTCTTTTCCGAATACTCCAAAGAATTCTGAATAATGAAAAAAATCATGAATAATACAAATTCTTCAATTTTCTTTTTAATTTTACCTAAAGAAGATCGAAATAGTGGATGAAAATAAATTTGAATGATAATCTTTGTCGAAAGACAATAACAGTCGGCCAAAAAGTGAAATTTGTTAAATTTAGCTAGTTAAGGCCCTGTTATAATATAATTAAAAAAACCTGACGAATTAATTTTTTTAGTGATTTTAAAGATTTCGAAATAACCAATGACAGATACTTTCTTTCTCTATTTGTTTGAAAATTGGACTTTTAATTTTGAACAAGAATAAATGCAAGTCGGGCAACCAAAATTATGCTGGATATATAATTTCTTAGCCACTACAGGGAAGAACTCACTATCTCCATGGTTAAAACTGAGAGAGTTAGTTTAAATATTACAACGGGGACGCATAAGATATGTGTGAAAATGTTGAAGCCTCATTTAAACTGTATATTGATACAAGCATTGTCGTTTGTTGACTGTTGTAATTAAATATCATTATTATTTCTCTTGCAGTTCCGAAACCTGCCCAAGTATTAGCAATAGATCTGGGGAATTCGAAAACCATATCTTTGGAATGGGAAACTATCGCTCCATACCCTGGACCAACTACATTTGTGATAGAAGTGTGGAGAAAACCTAATCACTGTAATCCTGGAGCAGGGGCCGTCCTAGAAACTTATAAAAATGGTTCTAGAGGCTCTGGAGAATGGAGATTTAAGCGGCCAGAAACAATAGAGGGATTGACGCCTTACAGTGAATATTACGTGCGCATTTTGTTAAACACGGTTGTTGCTGGAAGTATCAGTTCCAATTCTTCTGTAGTAAAGACACCTCCCGATAGTAAGTATTAACATTTTATTTAAAATTTGGAAATGTGTTTCCATTTTTTTGCATCAAATTTTATTAACAATTATCAGAATAGATTATCTTCGTTAAATTATTTGATTATAAATCGTAAATAAAACTGTCTGATTTAGACGAAAATGATCCATTATAACCTTGATTTTTATTTAAAATTGCTTAGTATATGTTTCAGATAAATATATATTTAGAATTTAGCTTTAGAATTAAGGCATTTTTAAACGTGGTCGAATGATGACGTCGCTCGTGAATGTGTAATACCTTTGCAAACCATTCCAATGGGAGGGCATTGATATACGACGGCTTTAATGGACCCACACCTACTGAGTAAAAATGAGCCAATTTATTTGTTTTTATGTGAAATCAAGTTTCAAATTTGCTATTTGTGGATAACAAAGTCTTGATTTCCTCACAAGATCATCATGGATTATCTTTGTGCAAGCTGAACTGATTTCGAATTGAAGATCAATAATAACAAGAACATAGGCGGACTTTTATAAACCATTGTCTTGGAAACGTTGAGTTCATGATCTTTGTCTAGAAGACTTCGTGTGGGAACGGTTATTCATTACTTTGAGTTGAAGATTGGCTAGGAAATATCTTATAACGGTTACATTACAAGAATTTCTCAGAAAACAAAATTATAAGAAATAATTTCGTATAGCATCAATAGCTTAAAATTAATAAAATTACTTCTTAATGCAGTGATGGGGAAACTACGGCCCGCGGGCCAAGTCCGGCCCGCGGAAAGATTTAATCCGGCCCGTTTAAGAGTGCCGTCGTGAGAATGTTCTTGAGTGTGAGAATTTTCCAAGAATACAATCTTTAAAATTCACTATATCAAACAATAAGATTAAAAAATACGAAATTAATTTGAAAAAACTATCTTCAGAATTTGAAAGGAGATTTCAGGACTTTAGAAAAATGGAACCAGAGTTTAGTATTTTTGCGACCCCATTCAATGTTAATTACGAAGAAGTTGGTGCAAAATTTCAACTTGAGTTAATAGAACTGAACTGTAATACTCTCCTGAAACAAACTTTTCATACAGTGCCATTACTAGAATTTTATAAAAATTTAAGTCCAGATAATTTCCCAAATCTAATTACTCATGCAATGAAGATAATGACAATGTTCGGCTCATCTTATATATGCGAACAAATCTTTTCAACAATGAAGCTTAGTAAAACTTCTTTAAGAAACAGAATTACAGATGAGCACCTTTCATTAGTTTTAAGAATTTCTGCTTCGCAAATGGAACCGGACTATGATGAAATTTTGATAAACCAGTCTCAATTTCATTTTTCTCATGCACCAGTAATGACACCAGAAAATAAAGTGATAATACTTCACATCAAGAACTACACTAAATTCAGTTTATATTTTGTGCTTATAATTTTCTTACCTTTTGCTTTTTTACTATTAAAATAATAAGTGTATGTAATAATATATGTATATATTTATAGAACACATAAATTCTTTAACGTTTAAGCAATATTCTTTGGCCCGCTACGATCGTCTAGTTATTACAAATGGCCCGTCTTAAAAAAAGTTTCCCCACCACTGTCTTAATGGCATATTCAAGCGCTTTAAATGATCTTAAAGTTTCTTCAGTATATGTTCAAATAATTTTATTTTATACTCATCTTGATTTCCATATCAGTGCTTACATTTACAGATAATGAAAGTTGACATTTAAGAAAAGCGCAATTAATGGTTTTACGTTCTAATCGGACTGTATTAGATTTTCATAATAAATCAGTGACATATTTTTAAACTTAAGACCAAATACCACAGGATGCTTACTTTATATATGCTGATATGGGATGTATTAATTCATTCATCTAAACCAAACTTTCTCTTCCTGTTGTATAAATATACAAAGCGAGTGACTATTTCTTTCAAATAAACTCTTGACCATCATTTTGACATCTGACCAAAGCTCAAGATTAGGAGTTTTACAAAACCCGCCTCCTTATTGCTTCAGAAAGAAAAATCAATCTTATTAAATAAAATTATCTGTTTTGTAAAGTAATTTAAGTTTCATTACAACAGTTTTTTTTTACTTGAATAATACCGATCGATTTAAACATATTTGCTTGAAAAAATACCATAGAGCTGCTTAAGACTGTTATTATTGCAATATCATTTCCTGTTATGAGAAATTTTTTTTCGTCTTTGTTTGACAGGCCCTGGTGCACCTCGAAATGTGGGAGCTGATTGCAAGGAAAGCACCGAGACTGTTGTGAGTTGGCAGTCCCCACTTAAACCCAACGGCAAGATCATCGAGTACCTGGTCAGGTACGGAGTAGAGGTGTGATTTTTTTCTCTCTTTCTTCATTTCCTCCATTAAAATATAAGTATTTCAACGTATCTTCAAAACAAATCTGTAAATTTTCAGCTTAGATATTCTTTCTAATTGATGGAAAAAAATATTGTCGAAACATATTTCTGGTATATAGTCAAAAATAAATTTGACTAA
The DNA here is from genome assembly GCA_026543055.1 of Argiope trifasciata. Lineage (NCBI taxonomy): Eukaryota > Metazoa > Arthropoda > Arachnida > Araneae > Araneidae > Argiope > Argiope trifasciata. The sequence goes on along the minus strand of JAPMOQ010007695.1, from coordinate 1,654 downwards.
TATTCATTAAAAGCTACTAATATGTGCATGTTGACGTCCTTGCTCAAAGGGAAACAGCGATTATTATCATTGGAGTATTTAACCATTTTGAAGTCCTTGGTAGGATATGTTATGATGTTTCTCTTTTAATATACTTATTAGTACTGGCTTGGATATAGATTTCCCAGGATTTGCTGAATTCAAACCCATTTTTAATTTAATCGGGGCCACGGTGATCTGATGGTAAAGTCACGGTTATGTAATCGGAGGGTTTCAGTTTCGAGACTTACTTTCATCGAATACCCGTCTTGTAAGAGGGCCTCGCGCTTTCTAAATCCGCTGGGGCCAAATGTGGTGTGTGGTGCGAGAGTTTGGAGAGGAGAGTACCGGCTCAGATGTCATACTCGTCAACAGACCACGGTTCAAAATTACGAGTTCTTACCCCAAATCACCTTGGTGTAGCTTTAAAATGGGATTTTACTTAACTGAATTCTAATTGAACCAAAATATTAATGATTCCTTTTTTCAACGTTTATTTTTGTAAAAATGTGTAAACGAACATGTTTGAAAGATGTAAGTTTTTGTTTAATTAAAAGACCTTGAATTAATTTTGAGGAATTTATTTTTTAAGTTCTTTATTTTATTGTAAAACCTTATGCGCTTATTATTTTACAAGTATTTTCCACTATTCTTTCTCATCCTTCTGACAACATAAGAAATCCGTGTCTTAAGAACAACTCATCTGTTCGATCGATCTAATTTTTTTGTTTCTTTGTAGAATTGGAAACATTGCTTAATCGCGTCGTCGCAACTTTATCATGCCTTTGCTACCATAGTGGCCTAATAGGATAAAATTCTATGTTTTGATCAGTTTTGGTGTAATATATCCTCTAAGGTCGCAAAATTATGCTACAAATGCAATCTAATGATATAAAAGTAGATGTAGTCGCATTGATATTCTTAGTAAAAAAAAGTAAATGTATTGAATAAAAATGAACATCGTCGTATTCAGGTTAATTAAAATACAAAATGAAGTTGAATTTTCTTTAGAATTAAATTTAATCAAGTAGAATATAGAGGGTGGTTATATTTAAAGTTCCATTTTGAAATGGTCATAGAAGGAAAACTACTGCACCGAATGTTATCAAACTTGGTAATAATTTAAAGGGGGACACGAGAATTTCTTTTCAACCAAAGAAAATGTTCTAAAATTCCCCATCGGAAGGGGAATGGCGATGTATTCAATATTGTTAAACAAAATAGGACATGAAGACATGTGTTAATGTGTTTAATAGTTTCTGAAACATGTTGCAAAACATCTTCATTGTGTGTTATCTCAAAAATCACTGTTATATGATAATAGGATATATTATAGTGCTACTCTGGACAATTTCGTGAAACTGACAGATGCGATACACCAACATTCCTCCTTATGTTCTAAGAGCTGAGAATGCAGTAATGCTATTTAACTTGCTTTCAGAAAATGATGGACGCACATTGAACATGTTTTGTAAACGGTTAAACATATTTTTAACTGATGTCTTCCTTCATGCCCTATTTCGTTTTCCTTATGTTCTAAGAGTTGAGAATGCAATAATGCGATTTAATTTGCTTTCAGAAAATAATGAACGCACATTGAACATGTTTTGTAACACGTTTTATAAACGGTTAAACA
>JAPMOQ010007693.1:0-15672 GCA_026543055.1 Argiope trifasciata | reverse complement strand
ATGTTTTAGCCATAGTAACTTCATTCTGAATTTTCTTATTTCCTGATTCGATATCACGTTATCTACTTAATTAATGAAATGCTTTGTAAAAATGTTTAGTCAGCGTTTCCCACGCTAAGAGTGATTGATAAGAGCTGCTGACCTAAAAAAAATTTTTTTTTCAAAAAATCTCTGTTTCATTGAATTAAAATCCCTACCACTGTACATTAAACTCCCTAGCAGAATATTAATAGTACATTAGCTCTGTAAACAATAATTTCCCCATAAAAATACTACATAATACGAGGGAAAACTATTCATTATATATGTGTGTGCGTGTGTAAATTAACAATAAAAATTTAATATTAATTTATTTAGATTCATCTGTACATTAGTAGTAGCTGCACTTGCACTCACTAAACACAATGATAAATTTTAACTTTTTATTTTTATTTTAAACTGGTTCGAATAAGAAATAGTTTCTAGTTTCGACTCCAATATTTAGTTTCGTTTCCTTAATTAGTTTTTTTTTGCTTTCGTTCAATTAATAATATTAATTTGAATTTATTTCATAAATAGGATTTATTTCAATTTTATAAACTTTTTGTTGTATAATTCGGAATTAATTTTTTTTTTCATTTCGACATAATTAGTTTCGATTTAATTTTAGGAAATGGATTTTAATTATTTAATGCTATCATGGTTGTTATATATATATTTATATATATACACTGAAGTGACAAAAGTCATGGGATGATTGTTAATACCATATCGGTCCTCCTTTTAGCCGGCGAAGTGCAACAACTCGACGTGTAATGGAGTCCACAAGTCGTTGGAAATCCTCTGTAGGAATATTGAGCCATGTTGTCTGTATAGATGTCCGTAATTGTGAAAGTGTGGATGGTGCAGGAGTTTGGACACGAACGGACCTTTCGATCATGTCCCATAAATGCTGGATGGGATTCATATCGGGTGATATAGGTGGCCAGATCATGCACTGGAATTTTCCGGAATGTTCTTCAAATCAATCGCGAACAGTTATGGTCCGGTGACATAGCGCATTGTCATCCGTAAAAATCCCATCTTTGTGTGGGTACGTGAAATGCATGAATGGCTGCAAGTGATCTGCAAGCAGCTGAACATAACCATTTCCAGTCAATGATCGGTTCAGTTGCACCAGATGACCGAGTCCATGCCATGTAAAAACAACCCACACCATTATGCAGCCGCCACCAACTAGAACAGTGCCTTGCTGACAGTTTGGGTCCATAGCTTCCTGGGATCTGCGCCACACTCGAACTCTACCGTCAGCTCGTAACAACTGAAATAGTGACTCATCTGACCACTCCACGGTTTTTCACTGGTCAAGGGACCAGTCGATATGCTCACGAGCCCAGGAGAGTCGCTGCAGGCGATGTCGTGCTGTCAGTGAAGGCACTCGAGTCGGTCTTCTGCTGTCATAGCCCAAGGAAGACAAATTTCACCGCACAGTCCTATCGGACACGTCCCTCGTACGTTCCACATTGATTCCTGCAGTTATTTGACGAATTGTTGCATAACTATTAACATTGACCATTCTACACAGAAGTCGGCGGTCTCAGTCGTTAAGTGCAGGTGGTCGCCCACTGCGCTGTCCATGATGGGATGTGATGCCTGAAATTTCATACTCTCGGCACACTCTTGATACTGTGGATCTCGGAATGTTGAATTCTCTAACGATGTCCGCAATGGAATGACCCATGCGTCTAGCTCCAACTAGCATTCCACGTTGAAAGTCTGTTAATTCTCGTCGTGCCGCCATAAATCACGAAAACCCTGTTCACATGAATAACTTGAACACAAATGAAAGCTCTGGAAAACGAACTGCGCATTTATACTTTTTCGATGCGATACTACTGCCATCTGTATATTTGCATATTGCTATCCCATGACTTTTGTCACTTCAGTGTATATATTGGGAGTTTCTAAAGTTGTGGTATCTACGATTTTGCCCAAGTTCTACAATTGCGAGAAGGTGATAACATAAATGGAATTATGGGAGAAAAAAAAATTAGGATGAGAGAGCTACTTTTAAAGGTCAAAGGGATATAATTATTTTCAATCAAAATAAGCATGCAGGAAACAATAGCACATTGATGTAAACTTTAATGATTTCCGTATGTTGAAGATATAAAAGGGAACAGTGATGAAAGTGAATCAAAGAAAAACATTTATATTGACAATTTTTGTTTCCTGGCAATTTAATCTTTTCTGAGTTAATGTTCAATTTAAATTCGACAAATATTCTAATGATACAATGTAACTGATTCAATCATTTAATAAAATTGAGAGATTATAAACATCGAATTTAAATCTTATCTTAGAGCTGAAAAGTTGGTTCTCTAATTTGCAGTCAATTATTACGAACGATAAAAGTATATTACTTGGGAAAATGATAACACATTTCAAAAGGATGAAAAAACTCTATATAATATTAGGTTGTTCGGAAAGTAATTTCGTTTTTTCCCGACAGAGGATTTAATAGTATTTTTCGCACCCAATTTCATACTTAAACCGCAAAATCATTTTATGTTTTAAGAGCTGATATAGCAAGGCTTGAGTGTAAAAAAGTGCAGCTGATTCTTCGCAGTAGTTTTTGGATGGTGCCCTTTTAAATATGGAGAGCAATAAACAGCATTTTCGTCATTTTTTTCTTTTTTGCTATATAAAATGTAAAAATGCTGTTCAAGCCAGAAATAAATTAGCCAATATTTGTGGAGAAGATGTGTTAACATAGAACTGATTTGCAGAACTGATTTGCAAAATTTTTCCTTCAAATGAGGAGGCCAAAAACCACCTCGATCAGTTTTTTTTACAGCAAAGACCAAAACTTTTATGAGCGTGTAATCATGTTACTACCAAAAATATGACAAAAGGTATTAGACCAGAATGGCAATTTTATAATTTAATAAATAATTTATTCATTAAACGAAATTTCTTTTCATTTTGACAAAAAAAAAACGAAATGACTTTCCGAACAACCCAATATATGTCAACAGGATATAGCTCTTATTGGCTTCAAATTATAGTATTTATTTCTTCGTTATTGCTTTACAATAGGCTCTTTCTGCTTTTATTCCTAATATTGAATGGTGATTTATTTATTTTAATTTCTTTTTCTATAGGACAGCAAAGAAACATGAAATATTTCTTTTATTTATATTATTGGAATCAAGAAGAAATTTCCTACAATATTTACCAGTCAAAGGGCTTTATTTCATTTTTTATTAGACTATGGGATATTTTCAGTTATTGTTGTGAAAAATACAAGATTTTCGATAGATATTTGGATAAAGCTTTCGCTTTATCTATTATCCTCAGTTGAAATTTAAGATTCTATACTACGCTTAAAATATATTTTGATGTAGGTATTTATTTGGATAAAATTCCCTATCCAATTTGAATTTCTCTTTCACAAAAAAATATTTGAAAATAGTCTAGTAAAAACATGTTTTAATGGCTCATGTAGGATGTTTTCGCAATTTTAAAAACATTTCTTGTTTAAGTTATTTCAGTCAAAATGTAATTACATTCCTTCCTTTTATAATGGACTAGATATTGACGCAATATACATCGTTAAAAATGACGAAATATATATGAAATGTATTTACTTTAAAATATAAAGACTAAGAAATGCCATCAAATGTTATTATTTTTTCGCAACATTACATATGAGATAAATTGCAGCATTTTCTTTTATAATTTAAAATTTTATAAAACTAGTTGCATTTTACAAATGGCTTTTTCGGCTAGACTATTGACTTTTTAGGCTGTTAAAGGATTCACAGAATTCACCCATGTTTTTATACTTTGTAAAAAATTCACAATGCCCATTCGATACAATTGAAAAGAATGCGAATTCTACTGTGTGAATTTACTCCAAATTAGAAAAAATTTAGTTTGGTATTAGGAAACTGCTACTAAATAAAAGGCAGACAATATCCTATTGCAGAGTTAATAATCGACCAAAGCATGCTATTTAATGTTTCATAGATGGTTTTTAAATCCATCATAACAATTAAAGGCATTCTACGCAAATGAATATATTGTTGCTCTTTTCTAGTGGCAATTGTCATTGACAAGCCCGGTGGCTAATTTGTCAGTGATTTTAAGCCCAAATTTTTGAGTCTCTTATTTTTCAGTAACCCCATCAAGCGTCAAACTTACTATTTAGTTACATACGCGTCAAAACCCTTTTTACGGGTGGAATTCATTCATGCATCTCATTCATTCATCCACATATAGTAAGTTAGATCTCCAACTGAGATTGATCACCTCTTATCCAGTACCCCAGTGGTATTACTCTCAACATGGAGGAGTTAGTGACCACGAAAGATTTCCCAGCGCACCATCCACTACCACACACGGGAAGTCTTCGGCTGTCAGGTTCAAATTCACAATACAGGGTATAACGAATCAAATGCCAACCAACTCTCGGCCATTAAATTGTATTAAAAGATGATTAAAAATAGATTTTATGAAAGCGAAATGATACCATTAAAAGATTTTTTGTTTGCGGTTTAAACATAATTACAAAATTTAATTTTAGATACTTTTTGTAAGATTGTTTTGAGGACATGAGCATTTATTTACTTGGCCAATTCATAAGCGATGAAACATCTAGTGGTTAAGCCTCTTTTTGCATTCGATTAAGTTCTCTGTTTGAAGGTCATTTCTTTTATACTTGTCCCTAATATGCTTTAGTTGATAAGGCAAATGATCTCCAGATTACCTCACCTTAATTGTCTGTTCATAGCATTGTGGGTACAAAAACGTTCCTTGAAGCAATCTGAGACTCGCATTATGATTTCTTTATATTTGATTGTTGCCATTCGACAATTAATAATAGGACCAATTTCTATGCCACTTGTATTAGCACTTTATATATTTTGGTAACTTGTCCTTTTATTATAATATTATAATAATAAAATTCTTTAGTATTTTATTTTCAAAAAAATTGTAAATTTTTAAAATTTTTCATGATTTGACAATAAGGCTAAGCTGAATATTCTATTAAATAGTGCTTTGCATTATAATAGAATTAAACGAGATGTGATATTTACATTAGTTTATTGTTCAATACATAATAATAGTTATAGAAAATTAACAATTAAAACATAAATAAAAACAAATAAAACGGTTAACAAAGTTTAAAAAATAAATTAGAAAAACGCGAAAGTAATTTTATATTTATTCGTACAATTTTGAATGTTTTGAAAAAGAAATAAAGAGCAATGTTATATAAGAGGAAATTCTAAATTTTACAGGATTTACTTAAATTAGTATTAGTAAGAACTTTATTAAATTAGATGGGGGAACGAATAAGGACATAAGGTAACTATTTGGAGGAAAAAGTTGAGATTTTTTCGTAGGGGTAAAATCCGATAATCGTATCATAAACCCAAAAGAATTTTCATTAAAAAGGTAATTGTTAAAGAAACGAGTGTTTACAAATAATAAAGATGAATGTGCTTGTTGGCTTTCTTCAGACCAGTTTGTCTGTCCTTATCTATCAAATCTGACATTCTACTTAAACTTCGGTTTGTATTTTTGAAATGTCAATGAATTAAAAATTCATATGTACTCAGTATTTCCTCAATATTATTTCCAAAAAAGAATTTTGGATATCAATTTACAAAATATAAAATTTTGGAAATTGAATACTGAGAAACTTCATTCGAAATTGAATGTATTCAATAAACTTGCATAATTTTTATAATACATTGTTACAAACAAAACACTATCTTTGCCAACCAACGATAGTATTTAAAAGGAAAAATTGCAGTAACTGTGTTTATGAAATTTATCAGGATTCTCGCTTGAATTCTTATATTTCTCCGGGAGGCATTTTAAAGTAAATCCTTTTCAGATACTTTTGAGTCTTGAAAGCGTAAATACTAGTGGAAAAATGAATTATGAATAATGAAGATGTTCAAACATCATTCACCAAATAAATTGATTTAATTTCTAATACAGTTAATAAGCCTTTTTAAAACTAAGATAACATATTCATACCATTTTATTTTCATTTCAATATAAGTGCTAATTAATTATTATTTAATTGCTTTCATGAAAAATATGAAATAAAGGAGATATTTAAAATTAATTTCCCTTTCGATTAGTTCCTGTAGTTGGGGGAATTCGTTCAAAATTATGGCAATATTTTTATTAGCTTTTAAATGATTTAATACTAATTTGTCAGTCTTAATTAATAATCCATGAATTGATGTGACTGTAAATTAATTGTTAATTATCTGACAGTAATTAACGAAAGGGAAATATATTATTTGCTCATCGATTTCTGGTTCTCACAAAGTAAATAAATTTAATGACTATTGAAAACAGAGAGAACCATTTATTTCGTTCAAAAATAAAATAAACTAAGCATCTCTAATTACAATAGATATTTATGTTTGTATGTCTATGCATTGATAAAGATTAGGAGAATTGATCTAGAGCTAACCCCTTAACGGCTGCATCATCTCTAACTCCTTAACGGTTGCATCATTTTGAAGAAAATGGTCATAAAAGTGCATATTATTTTATTCAAGAAAATCATACAAAACTGAGTTCATGTTTGAATTCAGTTTTAATTTTTTAGTTCATTTTTAGCTTGAAATTTTTAAAAAAATTGGAAAAGCCAACATTCAGAGTTATTTTGACTGATTGTTAGCTTTCCAGCAAAGAGAGAAAATTAAAAAAAGTGTTTTAAGCATTCAAACATAATTTTATTGCATTTACACATAATGTAAATAAATACTAGTAAATTTTTCTTGTGTGATACATTTTAAAGCATGAGATGCATAGGTCAACATCACAATCAGGACAATAGTACCGAGTTTCCTTTCTGCTGACATCTAGTTTAAAATAAATGAACTATCTCTAAAAACACAACAAATAGTCTAGGATAGCCATCTGGCGTATATATTGCGTAATAAACATGATTCTGGGCATAAGAAATAGATTGTTTTAATATTTTTGGGGCATTGCTTTTGAATACGCCAGCCCGGAAATATCACGGGCGCGAGAAATAAAGGTAGAAATTTCTCCCCGTCATTTTCACGGGAGCGAGATGGAAGGAGTTAATTTGGCCCATATACAATTTTAAGGATAGAAACGTGTAGCTTGGAGCGATTTAAAAAAAACTGTTCAATCTGATTTTATTTCAATTACAATTAAGAGACATTTTTGCATTTTCGTGGGATAAATTTTGAAAATACTAAAGCACAAAAATAACTCCTATATTGTCTTAAAATTAGAAAAAAAATTGTTTCAAAGATACTCGTTATTTTCCTGTTTTTTCTTGTATATTTCTAAAAAAATATTTAATATTTTCCTATAATTTTCTTGACACAAAATAAAAATAAAATTTAATTTACACGAATGCTGCATGAAATATCATCAATACTTGCATGGAAAATTTTTTATTCACAATCATGCTGTTCAAAATTTAAAAAATGGATTAATTTTAGCTGTAAATTAAACTTAGAAAATTGTAATTTTTTTAACATATCTATATGAAGTAAAATAAATATTTAACTTGATATAAATCAGAAAATTTAATTTCAAGAAAAACGTTTCTACATCAGGATATTTATTTCTTATTCAACAATTCTTTATTATTTAAGACAAACATAGTTTAACATATGAAAGATATATCTAATTGGGGTTTAAAAGCTCAATTCTAAATCATTGGCAATAAGCAAGCATATCTAAGGAAAAAGGGGCTAAAAATAATTATATTTTGTGTAATTTAAATTATTAAATGCCATTATGAATAGCGATGTTTGACTTTTTATATGGATCCTATTTTATATTTTATATGACTATGAAATACATCTAATAAATTTTCTTAATGTAATGAACTTAATTTTGTATGAAATCAGATAAATGTTAATGAAATAAGTCTTTGAGGAATGACGACTTTTTATATGAACTTGTAAAGAAGATAGTCTGAAGTACGTCTTAGACATCAGTGTTGAATGATTCCATTACCTGAAATGGCAAAACTCAGAGATAAAATTCTTAACAGTTAGATTTGTGCCACTACAAATACAATTTAAAACAAACAAAATTGTGTTAGTTTCAATACAAATACAAAATAGTATTGAAATAAAACTCGTTTAAAAGAGGCATTTTCGAGGTTAAAAATTTTTTTTTTGGTTTCGACGACCCAGTCATAATTTAAAAATATTTTCACTTGCATTTTTCTGAATTGCAATTCTTGAAGCCATTTTTAAAGGTTTAAAGATAAAGATGGTGGATGCCATTCATGGTGAAGACACTTGGTTTAAAAAAAAAATCTAAATCAGTTTCTTTGGATATTTTATTAATTCTTATTAGCTGTTTTAAAATGGTGTTTTTATACATTTTGTAGGATAAATTAAGCTTCCGAAAATATATTTAAAAACGCAATGTTTTTATTCGTTTCTTTTGTCATAAGTCTTAATTTAATTTTTTTCTTTTCTACACTTAGATCTATAATTGCTGTATATAATCCATATTTACAAATAAATGAGCATAGTTGTAGTTAATTAATGAACCCTAAATATAAATGCTTATTTTAAGCTTTACTAATAAAGATCTTACTGTAAATTAATTATCAAATTTGATGAATTAATTATCAAGATGATTATTTTTTGCCTTAAATATTAAGTAGATGCTTCGTAATTTATGCAATATTTGTAACTTCGTTCCACAGATCCTGCTTCTTCTTTTATACAGGCTACCACCTCGCCACCACTAAATGTAGCAGTATCTACAGGATATGTTGTGGCCGACTGCCGTTCCACAGATCCTTTGAAAATTCTTAATGGTAGTTAATATAATTAATTACCATTACTTTATATAGAAAAAAATACTAATATTTATCTATAATTTTGAACAGAAAATTTTAATGATAAAAATATTTTTATAAGATTTATATAGCAAATATAGTTGTAATATATTTCTGAGAAATTGAGTTTGTTAAAGTTGAAAATGATACATTTCATTTTTCTTTACATCATTTAATAATACTTTTAGTAACATAAATATTTTCCACTTTTCTGGTACTCATCTAATACACCATCTAATTATATTTATACATGAATGGGTATGTTTATACATATGATATAAATAGAAAATGAAACCATTTCTTTCATATAGACCAAATATTTGCTGCGATGCTGATTCAAATAAACATCATTTCTTTGCAGTAAGCAATTTCTAATACGCATTGCAAATAAACAGACTGCTGTGATGTTTACTCCGAAGGAAACTTCCAGATTACTTCGTCCAGATACACAGTTCCATTGATAAGTCCGTTTTCAATTGCGTTTGGTGCAATTGAAATTGTTAAACTCTGCAAATTGTGTGGAGATCAATAAGAGTTTGCCTCCGTTTTGAAAAGAGAAATCTGAATACAGCTCGTTTGAATGGATTTCAGCATTTGATTAACAGCTAATGTAAAGTTAGTTTCGTTCCTCTCGTAAATATAGTGGAGAATAGTTAGTTTGATGATTACCGACATTTATTTGCTGAGTTGATTGCTAACTTTAAATGAAAGGAAATTTAGCGCATTTTGTGGAAGAAAAGTTTTATTTTGAAAAATATTTTAGAAGTTTTATAAAAAATCTGAAAATTATTTAAATGTTAGATCAAGAGAGAGAAATCACAGATTATAAAATCCAGAATAACAGTAATGTAATAACAGTATAGCCATGAAAAACAAAGTACTTTTTTATTTATTTCTTCCATGGAAATGCTGTAGATGTTCCAAATATTTTCATTTTAATTTAAGTCCAGTGCAAAATATTTACTACTAAGTTCTTCCCATGACAGGTGAAAAATAGCAAGATTATGTTTGATTGGATCCTCTATTTCTTGAAAAATATTTTATCAAGTTATACAAAGAATCAAAAAAATTTTAAAAACATTTTGTATTATTTTAAGTTAACAGTATTAGTCGTTAAAAAAGGAATTTATCTGCTTTTATTAACAGTGTGTTGTTTTTAAATATTGTTGTTGTTTCAGATGGCACTTGTCATTGACGTTGATAGCTGTAAGTGATTTTAAGCCAAAAGCCGAATTGGACTTCCCTTCTTTTACAGTAGAGCCAACTAGGGCCAAGAGATCGACTTAGCTACTTCGTGCTTCGCATCCGCTTGCACAACCGCTTTTTGCAAGGGAGCACATTCACTCCACTCACAGATAGATCATAGAATAACAACCATGCCAGAACCGGGACTTGAACCCGGGATGCCCGGAAGGAAGACTTGGAAGACAAGCTACCCCTAAGCCATGCCCTCGGCCTGAAAATAGTAAAAAAGGTAAGCAAATAACACGTTAACCTTCCAGCGGGCGCGCTTATGTGAGAGATACAGTAGAGATGAATTTCATTTTATACCTTTTTATCTGTTGGCGGTGTGAACGCCTGTGCAGGGCTATTTGTACCCCTCCCTTTGACCTACTTTTAGTTGTTACCGTACGTTTGAAGCGTTAATAGGTCATTCTGCCGATCAAATATTTGTATTTTAAAGATACGTGCGACCGTTCATGTCATTTTTTGCCACATCTGATTTTTTATGATTTTACAAACCAATCCGTATTGTTTTAGACTAAAAACAGCTGGCAAATGCACTTACGAAAGAAAATGTTGAAAAAAAAACATGTTTTTATAAAGTGAGCTAAAGTTAAAGTTGCTAAAGAGAAAAGCTGAACTAGGTATGGAAGATGCGACGTCAGGGAAAAAAAGATGCAAATCCTGACAAAAACAAAAGCGGTCTGGAATCACGATTCTCAGTTGAGAAATTTGCCAGAAATTAATATGTTTGGAACTTACTAAACAGATTTTCTCAAATTTCAACGCTGCAATGAAATAACATTGAAACTATTTTCTTCCTCTTCATATTTATCTTTCAATTACTTTTTTCCTTTTTGTACATAACTTTTGTATTATTTTTCGCACTTCTATATTTTATATGCAAATTGTTCTGTCGTAATATAGACAATTTCTTTTATATTATTTTTAAATCAATTTAGTTAACCTGTGGTCATTTTATATAGTTATTGCAATCGATATTCATATTCTTTCTGCTTCTTTTTGTAACAAATGCTTAAAGTAATTTTATTTATTAATACTAAGCGATTTACAATATAATTTTAATAGTTACGCTTTTGAAAATTTACCTTTTATTATAACGCATGTAGAAAATACACGCGACCTTTCATGATGGTATGACGGCCGCGCCCGCTGGAAGGTTAATCATCCTTCTCATGAATCATATGGACGTCAGATTATCGCTATCGATGATATAAATCAACAAAAACTAATTCATAATCCAGAAAAAGCTGTAATATTGTTAAGAAGATTTAAATAAATTCACCGTCAGATTTCAACTAAGCAACAAGTTTATTGTAGAAAAGTAGCCACTTGCAACTTTACTAGGTCGAGAAGCTGCCCACTACTCGTGGGTATCAGCTTTCATACACGAACAGAATATTCGAGAAACAACTAATTTTCATAACAAAGAAAGGTCTAGAATGTGAGAGAACATGGGGAAACAAGCTAAAAATCTGAATACAACAGCCATGGCGAGCATCGAACCCACAAACTCTGGGCTTGGATCGCGTGTTTTGACCATTTGGCTACTGAGCTCAACGAAAACTCTATTTATACGGCAATATTATGTATGCTCTTAATTGAATTGAAAACTCTCTTTAATTGTCATTCAATTAATGAAAAATGTAAAGCAAATGTAAGACAAACATAGGGCAAATAATCACTTAATCTCAAGATGCTGTCATCGCAAGTCATATTAATATTCGAAGACATCTATTCATAGTTATAACATGAAGTATTCTGAAAGTGTCTGTATTCTGAAAAAAAAAATTAGATGAATACTTAACTCATATTGACGATAGTTAGATATTGGTAAAACAGCTATTGGGGAAAGTTTTATTATATTGTAAACATATACAAATTTTAAAAAATTGCGATTTTCCAAATAACAATTAGCGCATGCGTATAACGGCAGTATCTGTGCTTTGCACTTATCCGCGCAAGTGCGAAACTGAGCATGCGCAAATAACAAGATCTGTGATATGCACATTTTTTTGCGAAACATTTTTTTTATTTGTTTGTTTATGTCTGATTTTAAAAAAGTGATTTAAAACTCAATTTGCACCCCTTCCCCTCCAAAAGAAATCTAAGCTTGGCTGGAGCACATTAAATGAAAAAACACTTCGTTTGTTGCGCAATAGCGAAAATTTAGAGGAAAGAACCGTTCGGTTAGCGACTATCAGAGAAAGAATGTCCACGCTTAAAGAAAGATAATCTTCTGTTGAACGGAGTCACTGTTAACTAAGGATTGGAAATTAATTACAGAGACAAAATGAATCAGACTTAAGTTTAAAGGTAATTTTTCCTCTTGGATGTTATACAACGGGCAACGTAGTACGATTATTCACAATTATGAATAAGTATATGTTTAAAGAACAATATTAAAAAAAATATTTAGTTGAAAATATAAAATAAAATGATTTTTTTGTCAGTATGAATATAAAAATATAATAATTTACAAGAAAAAAATAAACATAATTTCAACTTTTTTTAAGCTTTTGATTAGTTCATAAATTGATAAACAACGAATCATATCAAATTGTCGCTATTTATTAGCTAAAATATATCAGAAATAATTATTTTAATTACTCATTTAACTGTTTTAAATATAAATATTTTGAAAAAATAAGAAAAAATTATTTATAAGCATTATAAAACATCAAAATAGCTCACACATTATTTTATATAGATGAATTCGGTAAATCATCTTCTATTAAAACAACATCATTAAAATTTCTGAGAGTCATTTAAACTCCCGTAGTTTTAAATCTAAATTAAATGCAATTAATGGGAATTGATTATTCATAAAGAATAGTACAGTCCATTTCAGATTTCTAATCATGGAAATAATTGGTTAAATAGGATGAATTATTTAGAAAATTGTTTTAAAACATAGAAATAGATAGGGCATGGATTGTTTCCTGATTAATTTAATTCTATTCAAGAGAGTAATGATGATGAAAATGTTGAAATATGTAATTAATTCGTGGTTGTTTCTTTAAAAGAAAAGGAGAAAAAACAAGAGAGAGTTTGAAAACAAAATCAACTAAAGCATAAAACTCTCGAACTGACTCATTATTTTTCCTCATATAAAAAATATTTATGCAATTCGTATGTGAATATTCAGGATTATATACCACTGCAATAAAAGTTAACAAGAATCATATTCAATTCAAGTATATCATATTAAAGGATAAAAGAAAAGTCTGGAATCTATCAGCAGATATTCTTTTCAAGAATTTTTAAGAATGAGTTCACCTTTTTAATGTGTTCGCTTGGTAATGAGATGGCAGTAGATGAAGTATTTCCATAATTAGTAATATATTTCTAAAAAATACAATTTCATTTCTATGTCTGAACCAAGAAGAAAAGTAACGTAAATTGTGAAAATAATGCAGATTCTGAATTTGTTAGAAAAGAAAAAGAGTTCCCACATTCATTTTGAAACAAATTATACTTATTAGAATCCTTTCGATTAAACAAAGCATTTTGAATATAATTGATAAAGCGACTCTCAATAGAAGATTTAAATCATAAATATAAGCACCGAATTTAATGTTTTTTATTCAATTTAAGTGCTTGTAGATAGAAATTTCGGCCAGACATTTCTCTTTTAAATTTAAGCGGATATAAAAATGATAATATGCTGCTTAAAAATTGTATTACTGTAATGGAAAGAATGCATGCAGATAGTAAATAATAATGATGTATTCTTTAGGCATATAACAATATTTTTATTTGTTATTTCTTCAATTAAAATAGATGCAGCCGAAAACTGAATACACCAAACAAAATGCTAATGAACAGTGGGAAATATTCCAAATCTCTTAATATGTAACTCAGCTTATTTATGGCAACAGCGTTTGATTTCATGCCTAAATGGGTCGTTTCACTAACACCAAGAACAACTGCTTTTCTTGAAAAGGGATAATAACATTATGTTGTTCCATTGTAAAGGTAACACTCCCCAAGAGAACAAACAATTCTAATCAGAGCAAAATTATAGGCGTGTTTCCAATGTAAAGACAAATGTTCCGGAAAAAGAAAAATGGGGAGACATTGCTTAGAGGAAGGGATGGTCATGTTACGGTCACATTCTTCATCCCTAATAAATCACTAGAAAGCCTGAATTCCTGTTTTGGAAAGCATTCAACAACATTTCCCCTTGTTATACAGGGTGATTATAAATGAATATTCCTATTTTGCAGTGCTATTCAGGTATCCGACTACGTTAAAAACTCTGGTTATCGACCACATTGGCAAATACTTTTTAAAAAAGCGTTATTTCTTGCAGTTCAGACTTTTCTTTTTCTTAAAGAGTTTATCTTTTCTAGGAAATAGAAGGTCTCACCTATCATACAGGGGAACTTCAAGCAAAACCTTTTTTTCAGCTAATACTTCGCTTTAACTTCAATTTAAATTTTTTTTAATTCTTCACCGTTAACATGGTACCTCAAAAACTAATAAAGGTATTTACATATAAATTGTAGCATGTGTTTTAAATATTGCGGACAATGAAGTAAACCAATATTTTTTATATTTGGTGAACTTCTTTTCATTAAAACTTGTTTTTAGAACAATTAAGTTGTGAATTGATGGAAAAAATGCGCATATACGTATATTTTTACCCATCACTTCTTTGGATCTCAAGGTGTTTCTCAGATTTTGGTCCATTTCCTTCATCATTAAATTCGATAACTTATTGCAAAGAAAAATTAGATTGATAGGTAGAACGGTAACCGTTTTGTTTAAATTTTATTAAAATGTACTACACATTTTATTATTTCTCAATATATATTATAATTTCAAATAACCGTTTTGCATTTATAGTGTTTATAATTGACAATACGCCTATAAACCATAATTAGTTTCTAAAAAACCCAATTTTTCAAAAATTTTCCATCGAGCGTAGTCGGTTTCCTTTAAAGAAAAGGAAACAAAATAGAACCTCGATGTTTGTTGAACGTTACCAATAATAGTTGAAAGTTAAAATTCAACACATTTTTATGTGTTATTTTAAATCTCTTCAATAATACTAATATTTTCTAGGTGATGCAATAACTCTTCCTATATTCTTTCAGCATTTTCTTTCTAATGTGATTATTTGAAAGGGCGCTGCTTTTAGTTATATTTTAGTTATATTAACGTCCCGTTGTAAAGCAACACAAGGGTTATTTTTGAACGGACCTTGTCCTTTTGAACCATGATCAGATGACGAGGACGACTTTTGAGCTGGCAACTCCCTCTCCAAACCACACCAGAAGAGGGTGTTTGGCCTGACAGATTTAACGTGCAAGATATCCCTCACACGACGGTTCTTATGCGAATCGAGTCTCGAACCTGAAACCCTCCGGTTCCGACGGCGAGACCTCAAAACTACCACTAAGGTTACAAGAATGCAGATGTGGAAGTTATAAATTTATTAACATCAATTGGTAACAGGGTAGAAACATCTACTGTTCGGTATAGCCTCGGGAAAAAGATAGTCAAATATAAATATATTCTAAGCTCTGTAACAGGTGATGTAAGTTTAGTACTTCCCCTCCCCCCCC
>JAPMOQ010007681.1:0-12000 GCA_026543055.1 Argiope trifasciata | reverse complement strand
AGCATACAAGGTTACTCACAGAGAGAGCATACAAGGTTACTCACAGATGGCCAAGTTCAAGTGTGAGAAGCTTGAACATACACCCTACAATCGGGACATGCCTCCCTGAGATTATCATGGATTTGGTCCCTCGAAAACACATCTGAAAAGGAAGCGTTCGACTCGGAAGGTGAACTCAAGGGTGCTATGAAGGACTGGGTCTCGTCACGGCTACAGGAATTTCGGGAACAAAGAATTCTTTGGATCGTTAATCAATGGAGTCGTTGTGCTCAGATCTAAAGTGTATCTTCTTCTTCTTCAGTGGTGCTTCAGCCCAGGGTGAGCCATGGCCTTCCGCAGAATCAAATTCCAGGCTGCCCGCTTCTTGGATAGACTTCGCCAATAATTAACTCTGAGAACTTTTAGATCTGTTTCTAGACACTCGATCCACCGGATCCTCGGTCTACCCCTTTTGCGGGTTCCAGATGGTTTAGCGTCGAAGATCTTTTTGGTGGTTCGGTCATCTTTCATTCTAATCAAGTGTCCTGCCCATTTTAGTCTTTGGATTGAGATAAATTTTATTATGTCAAGTTCTTGTAAAGTTCCATGTTTGTTCTTCTTCTCCATGTGTCTTTCACACCTCCTAAAATACTTCGCAATATCTAAAGTGTATACTTTGGATGAAGTCTACTATATATCAGTTACCTATCTTAAAAATAATTGCTTTGTAAATAACTGCCTGCAACTCCAGACATATGACAAATGGAAACGCAGATTGTATGAGCTAGCTCTTCAAACAAAACGAAAGTTTTCTATTAATTTACAAACACATTGAAAAAAAATTAATATCAGGATATCAGCAATTTCTTATGTCATTTATTTTTCTTTGATTAGTATTGGAATGATGCCTGTTTTTACAATGTAATTTATGAGAATAAAGAGATTAAAAAATATAAAATGTTAAATCTTACTAAAATATATTCATTATACTTGTCTGTAACCATCTATTTATCATGTTTGTATGAAATATTGCTTCAAAATAATGCTGTATTCAGATGTTAAATTATACATATGTATACTCTTTTTAAGATGGTATGTGATGAATCATCAATGGAGGATCAATGCGATAGTGCTGAAACCTTATTGGTAAGTTGGTTTATATTTCATTCGAAGATAATATATTTTGACTAAACATAACGACTTATTTCTTTAATGTTTTTATACCAATATTAGATTCGGTATAACTATTTATTATAACTCTAAAGACGCATCATTAAAGAATCACTTGCATACTCCTGGTGGACTTTTAAACGGTATTGAAATTTTTGCACATGGCTTGTTCTAGGATTATTATCTAATAGGGATATGAAGAGCAATATTTAAATCTAAATCATTGGTTTTGAGTCAATAGGTGTCTCAAATCATAAGGTTTAACTTAGTAATCACGAGAAATCAAAGAAAACTGAAAATGAAGGGGAAAAAATTCTGTGCAAGCTTTGGAACTTTTTTTATGGCACTAAGTGAAAATGTTGACTATGCTGCGCCAATTAATAGTATTTTGGGCAAGCTTTGGTTTGATGTTGTTGATTTTTTTGACACAAAAGCCAAGATGTTGCACCAAATAGTGGAATTCTGGGAAAGCATACATTCTGAAAATTTTAATATCCAGAGAGATGGAAGAAAAAGGAAAGCTATGCAGAAACTTTAAAAATCATTGGAAAGTTATTATCATGTGAGAACGTAATACTGTTTTTATGTGAGATTTTTGAAGTTTCAAAATTCATATGTGACAAATTGGCGATTAATCGCTTTTGAGGCAACAATTTTTATAAGGAGCCTTATAAATTCTTAGTTTAGACCTTGATTAGTCAAATTAATTTTTTATGCATGTACATTCAAATAGTTTTTGAAATTGAAAATGAATGATTTTGTTGTATCTTCCTTATTCTCGTTTGAAAAAAATATTTAGAAATTTCTTTGCATAAAAAAAGCATTTACTTCTTGACAAATACAAGCTGTAGATATCTTATTAGATAGATATCTTTCTTACCTTCACTTGATTTAAGTAATGTTAGACACCTTTACATCATTATTTCTTATTAATGATGAAAAAAGCAACGTAATATAGTTGTATATAATAGAATTACTCATTATGACATCCGTTATAATAATTTTATTTCTGTTTATAATTATGAGTTAATCATTTAAAATATGTTTTCAGAAATGCTTCCTCTCTCTCTTCAAAAGTCTGCAGAAGATGGACTATTGTTAAGCAAACCAATGAGGAAGATGTGTCACACAAGTCATTTTTATTCCGGAAACAAAACAATAAGTCATCTTTGAAATTTGCTTCGAATTTGCAAAGAATTATCATAGATTTTTCAATAATAAAATTATTCCATAACTTTATACATAGTTTTTATTTGAGCTTTTATTATTCTGTTTGGATGATAAACAAATTTACAAAAAGATATTGTTTCAACTTCACTTGTTAACTTAGTTTAAATCGTGCTAATCGTAAAACCTAAACTGCACTCTCCAGCTCGGAAAATCTATACAACGAACTGCAGGTAAAATTATTTAGGAATAATCCATTACACTCATAACTTATAAGCACAATGCTTCTTATTTCTGTCTATCAAGTTTTCAAAAATATTTTTTTTAAATTCTCGATCACTTTTTCATATCGCTCACTGGTATTTAAACGAGATTTTCATTGCACTTTTCAGATATAATAGACATATCACGATAGAATATAGAAAACTGAGTATTCAGAATACGATGATTCTTTCATAAATTCGTATTAAAAACTTTTTAAGTCAACAATAAATACCTGAAAACTAGTGTTTATATTACGCGTTCTTGCACTTTCGTGTGTGAATGTATATGTGTGTTTGTAAAAATACACATATAAAATTATGATTGGGATAAATTGATTTCAGATATCTTTACAAACAAAATATTCCAGTTAATTTTTCCAGTAATTATTATTTCAACATTAAAGCTATTAGAAAATTTTAGACACTCAGCGTGAGTATCCCATACATGGTGGATGCTTGGAAGAATCAATTTTTGATGTGAGTCTCTTTGATTTCTAAGACTCTGTAAATGGCTACAAGTTCAAATATCAAAGTGATTTACAAAGAAAATATGCAATCAGACATATTATTCCACACTAAAAATAAACTTGTATATATTCGTCTAATAAATGATGTAAATAAATATGCTATGTAATGAAAAAATTTTATGAAATACTTTCAAATTTTGTTTTAACGTGCAACGTAAATTTTGTTTGGTTAAATAAACATTCATATTTCCTAACATTCAACTGGATATACAACTTCCATCTTTACTGATGAATGACATTTCAACTGCCTTCAAACAATTTCAGCAAAAAAATATACCTGGCATTTGAATCTGATTTTATTATCTGAAGAAGTTTCTGGTCTCAAGAAATCGAACTTAAATTGTTGTTACAGCCATGCAGCTGTTCTTCCTTTGGCGATATTTTTATTTGCGCTTCTTTGGTAGTTTCTTTTAGCTCTAGTCATTAAAAATATTTCAGATAATAAAGCCACGAGCAGTTATTTTATGTCCCGAGCAGGTAGTTTTTAAAGCCCTTTTTTGCGAATAATATCTCCCAACCCATAAAGCAATAGCTCACGGTTTACATTCATAATCCTGGGAACGCAATCACATTTTATTATTTTCAAGAAAAATATACGGGTCACTGAAATTGTTTCTAGAAGTCCCATTACAAGAGAAAACAAAAGAAAGTAAGGCAATTTCTTAAATAGGCCTATATGTAAAAACATTCTTTCAGGTATTCCTTTTTCTTTTGCATATGGATTATAAAAATACATTTCAGTACTTCAAAGAAAAATTTTCTCAGGCCTTCAGCAAAATATTTCACGTCTTAAATCGATTTGAAGTTTATTATTTCTTGGAATCTGATATCCCTACCGGTTAGCTTGTTTATTTATTATTTTTTGCATTGTTCAAAGATTATATTAAATTATAACGTTGGGTACAAACAAAAATTGATTTTGTTACAAAAACATGCTCGAAACTTTTTCCACCATTTCATCTTAACGACTGTTTCTAAACTTCCGTTGGATGTTTAAATTTTATATTTCTTCAATATTTCTTTGTTTAAATCGTGAAAACTTTGTTGTGTGATGCTATTCCTAAAATATTAAACTTAAATATAGAAATGCGTAGATAATTTCTTTTATTTTTTGCTGCAGTTTGTTAAAATATCTTTCTTTTGTTTTAAAGGTCATGTGTTTGTTTTGTGTATTATTTGTACCTTATTAGCTTACTTATTGAAAGAAATATGTGTTCAAGTATTTTGTTTTTAATATTATTGGTTAAGCTAATTTAATAATTTTATAGTGACCTTTACAGGTCAGAGAGTTCATTAAGAAGATAGTATGGTTTAATTTCGATTGAATATCTTATACGTAACTTCGTATTTCTGACAACGAGGTATTTTAAATCTGAAACTTTAAGATATGCATTGATTGTAATAGTCCTAATAATGGCACTAGCAGAAGTAAGATAGTAAGAATATTAAACAACGTGGATTTAGGAATGTATGAAACATTTTTTTATCTCAGTAAAATCCATGATTAAAATACGTATTGGATCCTCGGTAAAATCCAATGCTAAAACGCATATTCTATATAAGAAAGATAAATATTAATTTATAAAGTTAGTAACAGAATTCAAAAAAACTTCTTGTTAAATGAAATAAAACGTATTCTATAAATTACAATATTTTCAACTATAATCATTACAGAAAAAATTACAGGCAATTTCATAAGTAAACTGATAGAAAAGGCAACATTATAATTTTTTTCCACCATTGCATTGCTGAAAAACGAATTTTCAAAAAATAAACGAAAATCAATATATATTGAAAAAATAATTATTTAGTATACGAAAGTCAGCACCAAACTATTTTTTTCTATTCAATTAACAAATGAAGATCGTTCGTAGGATTTTCATAGTAGTTCATAAAAGATTTTTTTCTGTATCAAATGGTTATCACAATGCTTTAAATAGAAAATTTATTAATAAATGAATTTATATTCTATTAATTTAAATTAGTCAATTTTGCATTTTTCTGTTAACTTTTAAGTGTATATATTCTTAGATTTGATAACATACTTAGGTTTGATTTCACTGCATCAAACTAATACATGAAGAAAATATAAACAGTATTATATTCAATAATATTTCGAGATAAAATATTTACAGGAGGTTGTTGAAATAATGGAAACACTTTAAATTTATAGAGAATCTTTTATTGGTATGGTGTAGGCATACTGCTTTTTATTAGCATGGCTTAGGCATAATTCATGGCAAACTGCTTGGATTCTCTTAGGAATCGATTCAAACAGGAGTTGAATAATGTTTAGAGGAATATTGTACCATTCTTCCTGAAAACATTGTGAAAGTTCTGGGAGAGATGACAGTGCAGGATATCGATTCCGTATTGAATGCTCTAAATTAATAAATAATGGTACAATTATACTGAAGTCGTGTGACTGTGCAGACCAAAACAGGTGTTTAATTTCATTCTTGTGTTCATCAAATCATGACTGGACAAGTCTGCCTCCATGGATAGGTGCATTATCATTCTGGAAAATTCCATCTCTTGCAAGAAAAAAAGTTTGAATCATAGGATGGACCCGGTCAGCTAAATTTATCTGTATTCTTTCCCAATGATCCTACGTTTCAGTGGTGCGATTGGTAAATCGGAAAACCAGGTCATGACTGCTCATAACATGACACATCCACCTTCATGCTCAACAATTGTAAGTAGACAATCACGATCATACGCTTGTGCAGGTGTTCTTCAAACATGCACCTGTGATGTTGTAAAGAAAAGTGTGAAACACGATTCGTCAGACCGTATCATTTTCTTCGACATCAATCGACCAGGTATTTTGAGTGTGACACCACTGTAGACAATGTTTACTATGAACATCTGTATAAGCTTTATAAGCCAGTAATATCCTCAAGACTGAGTGGCCACTTATGCCTTGTGGTCATGTTATCTGGTATGAACCTTAAACTTGAGAGCTTGATCCCAGCTATCGCAAATAGCAGCATTGGTGACCTAGGATGATAAATAAAAAAAATGCAATCATCGTGCAGTTAATGTGGCGCCCTCTACCCAAAATAAAAAAGCTGATAAATAATCAACTAAATTAAAATAAATCATACTGATAAATAATCAGCCAAATTAAAATAAATCAATCTGATAAATAATTAACCAATAAAAAAGGATTGATAAATAATCAGCAAATGAAAAATGGTGATAAATAATCAAATAAATAAATCAGTCGATAAAATAAATAAAAATGAAGCTGATAAATAATCAGCCAAAATAATGGGTAAGAAGCATTAAAAACTCAACAGCCAATAAGAACACCACTAAACAACAACAAAATATCGTTCGTCTCACCTTTCACTGGAGGGGGAGAATTGTAGTGGAAGCTTTATAAGCCAGATAACATCAAGACTGAATGATCACTTTTAGTCTTGTGATCATGTTATCTGGCAACGAACCATAAGATCGCTAGCTCAGGCATACCTATAGCCAAATAGCAACACTTTTGCTACAAGTGGCTAGGGAATTGCTGCTGTGTCATAAATGCTCTGTTTATGAAACTTCCTGACTATCACCACTGGAGAATTCAGATGGGTATTGCCCTTTGCCCTCAATTTCGCTGTATTTGATCTCTTTTTAGACATTACAATCCGCATCAATGTCCGTCTGTCTCTTTCACTTTCTGCTCTCTATTTTGCTTGTTTTGTCGTATGCATGCTGTTATGACTTTAGGCACCGTACTTCTAGAAACGCATAAAAATTAGGATTTTTTCGCTCACGCTCCAACTAGACGGGCTCCAACAATTTAGTATTTTTGAAAACCTGAGAAGTAAGACATTTTACGTTGTTAACAAAAATCCAAAAATTTCAGAACTTTAATCAAGCTAACGCATACTACCAGAATATATACATTGCTATTTATAAACAACTGGTGATTATTATTATATTTTAGTGCTTACGAAGAGCATTCAAAAATGTCACTTTTATTCATAGGTGTGTTACTTTTATTCAAATATAACTTTTTTTTTCATTATTTTGATCACCATCTGTTCATGCCACGCAAAGAAAATATTTATAATAATTAATATTATCAAACGCATATACTATCATTAATTCTTTGGAATTTGTATTATTCTGAAGAATATTGATTTATTTCGACAGATAAAATTTACAAGAGAGGTCTCCCCGAATTTCTCTCTCAAATTCTACTGTAAAAAAAATTTCTATGTCCCGAATAAAATTTGGGACATGAGGCAAGTTCGTGATAGTCAGGAAGTTTTTATTTTGTTATTCTCGCACATAATAATAGTGTGCTTCACAGCATAGAAAAGTAAACTGGTATTTGAACATTAATTCCATGCAGCTGGGGAGCTATTGTTCTTAAAGAACTCACTGAGCGATCTTTGGCGATTAATCATTGACGTATGGTTATTATACAATTATTAGAAAATCTAATATGTATTTTTCAAATACTTTTTTCAACCGATTATAACACGTATTTGACACAGATCTATAATTATAGCCAATAGCCAGTATACTAAGTTCCATTTATTTCAGAGATTGTGTTTTTGAGTTATCGGTACATACATGCTTTTTTTGTAGTGTCTGTGTTTCCACGGAAAGAGGGTGCTGTAGCTTCTGAAAGTAAAGACCCCTAAGCACCCAGTGGGCAGAAGTCTGACTTGTAGCTCAATGAAGACACACACATTCGCTTGCACAACCCCTTTTTACAGGGGAGCACATTCACACGCCTCACAGACAGAACACGGTAACAACCATGCCAGCACCGGGACTCGAACATGGGATGCCCAGATCACGGGGAAGACACGCTACCTCTGTGCCAGTATGCCGGCATACATACATGCTAATGTATATATAAACCGATTATCAAACTTCTGAAAACATCAGATAGGAATTTGATTTGTATAGTACACTTAAAGTTATAAAGCTGTGAACCAATTATCATTTATCAAAGTTATTGCGTTTACAAGCTTGCAAAAATACAAAAGTTAACCGACAAGCAATTTACATCTTGCTGGATTAGATTAAACAATTGATAAGGAACTACATTTTAAAGGTTAAACTGATGTACAAAATGTTATCGATTTAGATTTTATATTAACCAGCGGGTGACCGAGCTCCGCTCGGAGAAAACAGGAATCGAAGCTAACTCGAAGATTTAAATTTTCAATTGTGATTTATCGAAACAATACATGCCATAAGAAAATTTGTGAAACCATTGGTGAAAAGATAACCTGTTAAACCTCGGCTTTTCATCGTCCACCAGCGATGTCACGTCTGGATGTTCCATTGGAAATCCCCATCTGCACTGGTCTCTTCCATGTTTGCTGACCATGCACGGAGCGCTTGGGTTCATATCACCATACGGGTTATGGATCATCCATTTCGAGATCAGTTCCTTGAGTTCCGGATCATCTTCTGGAAACTTTGTTAGTTCGCATATTGGCTATAGATGGCAGCACGTTACCGCTTGAAACCTATTAGCCATTATGGCGAACTAATAAAGTTTGAAAATATCCTATCTGTAACTCCGAACTGCTCGACCGTAGCGCTTCAAAACCGGTGCCAATCGATTCCTCGTGGCCAAAAACCCCAGACCCCCAAGTTTACCGGAGTTTATTAATTCTGGGGCGATTTTCGACTTGGCAACCATTCCTCGTATTATAGTATAAGATATTAGTGTTCATTTCTAACCAGGCAGGCATACTTGTTCTTAATCGGTTTAACTCAAAATTTGATGCAGCATGATGTAACATAAATGTCTGTTTAATGATATAAAGTTACAACTATCTAATCTTCCATCAAGTATATAATGAGTAAGTATATGAAAGTCAGTACAGGAATTCCTCCATTTAGCTCAAAGTGTGTTTAAGTTGCCATATTCGAGGAAAAGGAGAGCATTATTACAAAAAAAAATTTACTCAAATAAATGCACGAAATATGGAAACATCTAAATTTAAAATTAGAAATTTCAAACGATTATAAAACTTTCACTTTATTACTTTGTATACTGGAGAGCTCGAAGCTTTTTCAATATTTAACAGCTTATCCAAAAGTTAATCTATTCATTCTGATAACATTAATCTCAATTAGATATTAATTAATTAAAGATAGGGCCTCTAACCTTGTTTAAAAGTTCCATAACGATCCTTATCTTGAAAGATACGTATATTAATTAACTAAATTAATCTCAAGTAGTATATATTGAGAATACTCAAGAGTAATTCCTCTTCAAATGAACAATTATGGGTTTTATGGGCAAACCCATAAATTTATCGTCCAGACGTTCGTTATTTTTGGTTTCACGCCTTGATATTTTTTTAGTTTTATGACTCAGATTGTTTATGCCTTTAATGAAATTTTTCATAATGCTTTTATGACTTAGACAATAGCATTACGAGGTATTGTCCAATTAAGAGGCTTTGAAAAGGTTTCATTTATCAACCATAACTTTCAAATAGATATGATATGGATTATTAACTGTTGATTTAAATAAATTAATATTTTTTTATTTTGTGAAAGGATACTGCATGTATTGAATATATGATGAAAAAATGAAAAGAAGACATTGGGTCTAGCATTGCTGCTTGAAATTCCAGCGAATTAATGTGTTAGCCGACACATCACATGGTGGATTTCCATTTGTAGACAGTTTATACTATTTTCACAACGCCTTTATGGCTTAGAAAATAGCATTAAGAGGTCTTGTTCCATTTTATGGCTTTCAGGTTATTTCATTCAACGATAAGCTGCAAACAGATATAGGAATCATTAAATGCTGCTTGAAATAAATTAATATACTTATTTTGTTTTGTAAAAGGATGCTGCATGTATTGCATATGTGAGGTAGGAGAAAATGAAAGGAAATTCTTGAATCTGGCATTGCTATTTTAAATTCCAGAGAATTAATGTCTTAGCCAACATACGACATACTGATATTTCCAGTTGTAAACAGTTTATGCCATTTTCATAATGCCTTTATTACTTAGACAGTAGCATTACGAGATATTCTGTCATTTTGAGGCTTTCAGATGCTTCCGTTTCTGAACGATGACGTGCGAAAAAGGTTTAATTATGAGCTGTTACTTTAAATAAATAAGTGTGATTACTTTTTTTTCCATTTTTTAATAAAATGCTGCAAGTATTGAGTATATAAGGTACGCTACAGATGAAAGGAGACCTTAGCTTTAATTGACTTTGCAGCATCAAATCCCATTGGGTTAATGGTTTAGTTAATAGGTGACGTAATTAACAGCAGTCAGCAACAGCAAATTCTGTCGATGCTGCTTCGTTCAGTGGTGACGGGATGGTCAACTGTATGCAACAAGAAGGCACCGTGGTGATATTTCAAGTTATATTTTCTATCTGAAGGATTTTTACCTCAGTTCTTTGGAAGATGTATGGCTCCAGATCAATAAAAAGGGCAATTATCCAGTTACTGTACGCAACAAGAAGGCACCGTGGTGATATTTCCAGATATTTTTTCTATCTGAAGGATTTTTACTTTAATTCTTTGCAAGATATATGCCTCCAGATCAGCAAAAAGGGCAATTATCCAGTTACATTGAAGAATGCATCACAGATTTATAGTATTCTGAAAGCGGCGTATGGAAAGCAGTGTTTAGCATAATGCATCATATATCGGTGGTAACAATATTCTGATTGAAGATGAGTAACGAATGAGGATTTGCTACTCTCTGGGTATGCGCACTTAATGACCAACAGGGCTACAATTTCAATCATTGAGGAGATCATATCCCTCGTGAAACTGCTATAGGACTTTTGATAATCAAAGAAACTGTGCATCACATAATCCTCAAAATGCTTGATTATGGCAAAGTTTGTACCCGTTTTTGTTAGTGCCAGTATTTGTTAGTACTCCTGGGGTTAACATACTGAATCATTTGCTGCTTTATTAATCATTGGAATCACCGTTTCAATGTCAAAGTGTTTTTTTTTATAGTTATACAGTTCCGCGAGAATTTCAATTACAATATTATTACTAAAGTATCTAGTCGTTTGAATACAAAAGAACTCCGTAATTATAAAAAATGAAGAGATAAATGAAATTTGGTACACATATTTAGCATCTAAAATAAGGGTTCTTATTATTTGAACTAATAATTTCAAAGAGTGACATTGGTTGATATAAGCCTTTCCGTGCATGTAATTGAATAATTCATCAATTTAATGACTAAAATCAAAGAATTCGATATTTGATTTTATAACTACAAATTTAGACCCGTATGAGATGTCGGCTTCAATCAGTTCAATCGTAAAAAGCGTATATAAACTCCCAAAATATACCTTCTCAAGGTAGATTCAGTAAAGGCAAATTCCTATGACTTTTCCATCTTCTAACAGGGCATACTTCCCATCACTGTGACCCTCCCTTGCAATTTTCCCAAGTGCTTTGCTGTCTAGTTTACCGAAAATTTGTCGGTAAACAGTATCAAAGGACCCCAGAAAACAACAAGAGAGGGAGAACAGGGAAAGCCGTGCTTTTTCTATAGGCGGACAAATTGTTGGAACGTGGCATTAAATTGCTGTATTAATATAGAGGTTCAATATTTAGTATCTACAGTTCACGAATACCATGATATGTATTAAGAATTTTATAAGATGGGTAGGGGAAGAAAATAAGAGAATTTGCAATAAGGTTTTGGGGAGATAAACGTCCCTCGTTTAATTACTGCAATCATTAAAACAGACTTAATGCTAAATTTATAATAACTACAAAAATATTGTCCATGGGTTTACTTAATTTGAATGATTTTTTATTCAATGTTTTCTTTATTCCTTTAATAATTTAGAAAGATTGTTTTGAGAATCAAGAAAACATGAGAAACAAATAGCAACAAATGTGTAAAAATCGAGGA
>JAPMOQ010007677.1:0-13577 GCA_026543055.1 Argiope trifasciata | reverse complement strand
ATTGTCGTTTTAGTTTCCTTGAATATAATATTACTTAATATCATTAACTCACTCTGTACAATAGCATTAAATGAAATAACTGAATTGTTCCTTTTAAATTGTCGGATTATAGTATGAGAATCTTTTTCACAGATTACGAGCGTTTATTGAAAAAAATGGCGTTTTTATGCTAAATGTCCTTTAGATATTCAAGAATAATTTTTAATTGAACCATAAAAAAAGCAATATTTAAACGGGAAAGTTTGAATTTTATCGTAAGTTTAAATTATAGAAAGTTTTAATTATCACACAATTGTAGCTGTTAATATGCTTCTTTAATTAAATGAATATTAAAAAAAGTAATGTAAAATAATTAATCTACATGGAGAAATAGATGGATTACAACTTTATTAAATAAATAAAAAATAATAGTAATTTTTAAAACTTAACACAAAAATTAATTAAAATGCTCAATTATTGATTTGTCTTGTCATATATGCATTTTTGGAGGGAAAGTTCTATAAAAGAATTAATATTAAATTAAAATGAGTTACAAATTCAAATAAGTTACATGTTATTACGTCAAATATTTACTACATTTTTATTGAAAACCCTTTTGCAAAGCTTCTTAATTTCGACTCCTTAAAGTCTTTCAATAGCACTCTCTTTCGAAATTCATAATTTCGAAAGATGTTCGTATGTGTCGGCGTATAGATGCATTTATATTATTATTACAAACGATATGGTCTTTTAATCCTTTCATCACGTGAAATTTGTAAACGTGAGGAAGGCTTTCCGTACAATCCACCAGAAGTACCTTTGCCTATCTGTAACATAAGACGGAGGACTCTAGATTGCCTAACATTACCACTTGAAAGATACAGAGGGAAACATGAGCTATTTCAGAATCAACTCTTCTATTCAGACACACTCTGAATTGATGGGACCAGTTTCAGATATGTTTCTGTACCATTCAAAATAATTTAAGGAGTTTGAATACAGGGTAGATAGATGTATTGTGGAAAGATAATTGATCTTCATGAATACCTATGGTTACATAAGTTTTCATTGGTCTATATGCTTGTTCGAATACGGTTTTACATATAAATTAAAATAGAAATGTGTGTTTGTGTGGGAGTTGTTTCAATGAAATGGAGCATAAATATTTATTTATCTCATAAAATAAATAAAATAATTAAAGTTTTCTAAAAATGAAATCCTTTTTATTTGTATCGAATATACCACCACCTATTGAGATGAACAGCGATTTTAATCGTGTACGAACTATATAATTAATCATTCCGACCTTTTCATAAGAGATCTTCATGTTGATGAATTAGATGTTCCATTCATTTTCCTTTCAATAAAATTTTTCACCAGAATTAATAATCTAAATTTCAGTATTAAAATCCGAATTTTAATATGAAAACTTTTACTGTAAAATAATTAATAAAATATTAGCCTCGGTGCTTACTTTGATGCTAGCCAGCGCCTATTTGTTAAGAACCTTTTCCAGGAACGTCTACTACCCTTAACTCAGAGCTGTAGAAGGGGACTCTTTGGCTTGATCCCCTTGAGCAGACCAGCCAAATAACCAGGATACCAGCCGATTGATACACAGGGGACCAGAATGTACCACCCGCCTGATCTATCGCCAAGCACAGCCAACATGTGGAGACTTTGGCTGTCCATGAGAAGCAAGAAGCAAACAGAGCGGCAACAGCTTCTCATGGAGAACTCCCTCGCTTATCGACAAGAGATGGAAGAACAAAGCAGATAGTCGAAGTCGTAGAGAAGAGTAAACTGAAAGGGAGTAAAGATACCATTACCTCTTAATTGGGACACCTGTACTCACCTAAAGAAGGTGAGCCTCTGAGGAAGTATGAAGGAAGGAAAATTATGATCAATAGACTACGGAATATCATTTATTCTCATAAAAAATGTATCTGCCTGATACCAAAAGATCCTTACCAACATCTAGCTAGTAAAGATTTTCAGGATAATTTCCTTTTGGTATAATAAACCAAAACTTTTAAATGCTCATAAACAACTCTCATTCTATCATTGTTTTCTAACGAGATAATACAAGGAATATACAAAAAATACTAGCAATATAAGTTTCAGACTCCAATTTGCCACTTGAAGTAAGAAGTAAAGAAATTATTTATCTAAATTACGTTTTATGTTTGTCTTGTCAATGTTTTTCATCTATTACATAGATGAATATTGTAACGAAATAGCACCCTGAATAGATAACGTTTACCGCTTTATGAGTACCTAAATTAAGAATTTTAAAGAATTATTTTTCAATATTTAGTCTTATATTTGAAACATTTGATAGTTCTGTCTGTATTGTCTAGTTACAGGCGTTTGGTTCACGAGGCAGAAATTGTGGTATTTTTTGAATGATTAAATTTGTTGCACACGATGTAAATTTTTTATTTAAATATTTCTCAATGAATAAGTGGTTGTGAACAGCAAATAAATTATTTCTGATAAAAAATTAATGACTACTCCTTTTGACTAATTTTACAGCATAAATGAATTGTTTTCAGAATTCAACACTTTCCTAAAAGGAAATTTAAAATCGTTTTTAAAATATTGAGTAGTTTATGAAAAGTTGAATGGAAACATGAATGTTATTTAATATATTTTTTAAAATTTACTCTTATTTAAAACTTATTTTTTTAATATATTTAATAATTATTTAATATATTTAATAATTATTTAATATATTTAATAATATATTAATATATTTAATAATATATTAATATATTTAATATTAATTTTGATAGCATCATATTATTTATCTTAGTTATTTGAAACTATGTCTTAGATTTATTTCATTTCAGCAATTTTAAAGTGGGATCAGTATTAACCCTATATTGAGCAACAGAGTTTATATTTATCTGTTTTAAAAATATTATTATTTATCCAATGGTATTCTGATGTATTCTGATGATGATTAGGTGTGTGCCTAAAGTGGCGTTACACCGGTGAAAAGCTTACAATTACAATTAAAAAAATATAATTTAAATAGCTATCAAAAGACTCGCTATTCAAACATAACTTTTCGATGCACGTGTACAAGATGCAAAAGAAGCTAAAGGCAAAACCAAAAAAAAAAAAACATTGAAAGAAAAAGCATAGAGAGAAAGAAAATAAAAGCTTAGAGGGAAAGACAAAAAAATAATAAGAAAAATAAAAAAAATGAAAAATAATAAAAATAAAAAAAAATAAAAACATATAAATAAATATAAAAAGATAAATAAAGAATAGTTCATTATTCGGAACAAAAAGCCTCAGATACAGAACTCTTCCTGCAATTTTAGAAACAGAATATTCTCCACTTTTAGCAGTGCTTGAATTTCTCTGCGCAAACAAACAAAAGGAAAAAAAAATTAAGTCAATTTAAAGTCTGAAACTGGTAATGGTATAGAACCCTTTGTTTAAAAAATAAATGAATGTATCAACATATAAGAGAGTGGTTCTTCATAGTGTTGACCATAATTATTTTACTGAACGGAGCATAAATATGCATATTACTGGCTGAATCTCCTCTGAGGACGAAGCTACCAAACCTCGTTACGCCAGTAAGTGCATACTACGTTGCGGATTTCATAAGGGTAACTTAACTGCCACTTCTATGTAAGTTGCATGCTAAAGATATAAGTATTAAATATTTTCCAACGAATTACCGTACCTTGGGATTAGGGATCTACTTACACATATCAATGTCAAGCAAGTATTAATTATTATAGTTAAAGAACTACTGGAATTTTCATTAGAAAGTTAGCGTCTTTAAGGAGAATATTATTCTTTTGTTATGTAAATAACTTCTAAAATTTGTTTCATAGAACTTACATCTGATTATGTAATTATTTGTTGTTGTAATTGTTGTAAATATGAATTGTTTGTGAAATTATGGCTATTTTATTGCCAGTAGTATATCGAATTACTTTTATTTCATTTTTTTACATTTCTTACTTGGGCTGAATTCATTTTCACCATTGACCTGCTTGCATTGCTTATTATTTATAACTTTATTGATTTTTCGAACACATTCAGTGTAAATATTGAAGTAATGAACAAATGGTACCATTTATTAACTTTGATGATAAAACATTTTTTGGATAAAGTATTTAGTTTTTTCTTGCAATGCTCTTTTCCTTTTATTTAGTCTCAATATTATTTGAAGAAAAGAAATCACTGGACACATTTGTTAAAAACCGTACAAAACCGTTGTTCTTCTATGGCTTCCACATTTCAGTTTAAGTGCATTTATTGCATTGAACTAATTGATCCATTTAATGATTCAGGATAATAAAATGTTTTCTCTCTTTTAGAATTTCATTACTTTCTTGTCCTTCAGTAGAAATAGCATCAATGCAAACTCCGTTTCTTAATGCAAGAAAAAAAATTCTTATTCCTTAACATAAATATTACAAAAAGAACACAAATTATTATCCATTATATTCAATTATAGAATTGCGACTAACTTTTAATTCATTACTTAATCATAGCTTGCTGCAATGTACTCATTTAGAAATTCGAATTACTGAATTAGGAATTTCTGAAATGAAAGTAAACATATTAAACTTCATGTTTTCATGAATTAAGCATCTCATAGCTCAAGGCAAGAAGTAAATAACATCAATGAAGATTAAACTGAAGTATAAAATATTTTGAAATATAAAATAGTTTTCTTTCTTCTAAACTTTTTTTTTTTACTTTTTAATTTATTTCTTTACCATTTCCTTTCCAAGCAATTGTTTTGCTAGTTTTTTACTTTTATAATAATACTTCTAAAAGGTTTGTAACAAATATTTTCCCCTTATTATTTGATAAAATAACTTTTCTCATAAAATAATTCGCTTTATATTGTGACCATTATCTAATTAAAGAAAAGTTTTGCTAAGCCTAGAATGGTTTTTAATTAATTAGCCAAAAAATTTATCGGCCCTTTGCTTTCAAATTTGCAATCATTTCTGAAATTTGAATGAAAATTCTCCTTAAATAGATCTTAAGATAATAATATATATTATTTAAAAGAAAGTTTATAATCTAAAGAAACATTTATTTCATGAATTCAATCAAATAATGGTTTAAAGATATCGTTTATTAAAATGATGTTTATATTATAAATCAATATTTAAGCCTAATTTAATATTTTATAAAATGTGTATATTTAGCTATAAAATGAAAATATTGTATAATATTAAAGTTTAACTATTTAATTCAATTTTTTTAGCTTTTAATAGATGTTTAATAGAAAAAATTAATGTATAAAATGTAAATCATAAAACAATTAAAGGGGCGTTTTCAGAAAAAAAAATTCTATTTAGAATATCCTTCTGCAAAAACTTTTGATTCTAGAATCATAAAATTAATATAGAAATCATTTTTGCAATCAAATTATAGGAATATTTCTTTTATTTCTACTAAGAAGTTCATTGAAGTGATTAGATTCTTTATTAATAATAAATTAAATAGATTTTTTTTAAAATATTAAAATTAAAAGAAATCTCTTTAATACAGTAAGTAGACAGATTTATAAAGTGATATTTGACAAAAGTAATTCAAATCTAACTGTTTCTGGTGTTATAGAATTCCGAAACTAGTCAAAGATTTTAGTTTTTTTAAAAAAATTTCTTCCGAAACATTTAACATTCATATAAAAAGTGCTCATATTTAATGATTTTCAGATTTTTTTAAATAAACATAGCATTTTGAAGCTAATAAATTGAAATCCGAAAAAAATTATTACATAATAAATTTTATCTTAGTTCACTATTCAGAAATTATTTGCTTATCATTTTTATTTATAAATAATGTATATTAAACCATATATTATTTATGAATTAAAAAATTTGAAAGAAATCAGTGAAGATAATTATCAACAGCTCAGATTCTTTCATTTATCTCTAAATATAAACAATGTCAAAAATACAGTACTAAAACAAATGTTATCAATTCTTACAAAATTCATTAACCTCTTTTTAAAATAATCTTCAAGGATGCTAAATTCTATTCTCAGCTTTAAAATAAATCATTCTTATAAATTATAGATTGTATATTTTCGGAAAGCTCACCTTATAGAGTTTACATTCCAGATACTTTAAAAGGAAATTGCTCTTGTTTGTCATTTCCTATAAAAACGATGATTTGCATTGTTATTAATAAAAATGCAATTGAATGTTATTTTACTTCTTTTTAAACATATAATGACTGAAAAAGTATTTTGAAGATCAAATAATTAAGGGAATGAGTTTTCTTTCAAAAGAAAAAGGAGTTATTTGCAATAAAGTTTAAGGAAATTTTGAAAGTTTCTCCTTTTCTTTGATTTCCAATATAATGAATTTCTTTCTTATAATATCAATAAGATTTTTTAAAGGATACATATATTCAAAGGTCATAGTTTCATTGTTAATCCAAAATGCATTAGCCGTGAGAAACTGAATATCAAATTTAAATTAATGAGAAAAGTTTCATTAAATTCACAAAACTTATATAAGGATTCAATTATTTTTTAACGAAGTAAAGTCTTATATTTAACCAATAACTTTACATGCCCTAGGAAAATGATGATGATCTCTCTATACTACAAGTAATTGAAAAGTAGAATTTTTAAAAATATTTTCTTTAAGTATGAAATGGGTATATAATGACTTAAGAACAATAATTTAAAAAAGAGTTCAAAGTATTTACTAAAATGGCTTCACAAAGTTAAAAAAATTTATAATTAATTTTATACAGTTAAAATGTCAATAAATTAGAACCAAATCGATAAACTATATAATTATGTGATATTTTTTTCGATAATACTTAAAGAATTCATTATTCCTAAGTACTTCAGGGTCAATTCAAATCCTTATTTGTGTGTGGATGATTATATCGATAAATTAATAAATCTGAGTTTGGCAAGTCTATTAAAATGCAGGATTTATGCACAAATTTTTTTTATCGAACTTATTTTATTTTTGTAAAAATTAAATTTTATAACCTTTTTTCACTGTTTGATACAATAAATAATTAAAAAGAAATTTTTTAAAAATATTTTCCATAAGTATGAAGTGAGGTGTATAGTGATTTGCGAACAGTAATTAAAAAAATGTCAAAGAATATAGAAAAACAGCTATTTCTCACAAAGTTAAAAAAAGTTTTAATAGTTAAGATCATACTGTTAAAAAGTCCAATAAATTAATATCAAATCGATAAAATATACGCTATGTGTACGTTTTATTTTTTGTTATTGTTCAAATAGCTATTTATTTTTAAGTGCTAACTCAAATCCTTCTTTTTTCTGTGGATGATGAAGAAAAATTATAATGAGATGCGAGTTGGTACATCTATCAAAATATCAAAACTCATGAACAAATTACATCCACCTTCATAGCTTTATCCAACTTCTTCTATAATTGCAATATTGAAATGTTATAATCTATTTTCACTGACTTTCCAGTCTGCTAAGTTTTTAAGATTTTGTAAATTTTTTGTGTTATTAAGGGTAATTGACTCTTTTTAAAGTTTTTAGAACATTATTTTCATTCGAATATTTTATTCAATTAAATATTGATTCAATGATCGTACAATTGTCAGATAGTCAATAAGAAAAAAAGCATAATTCCATATTCCATAATATTTAAAACAATATAATGAAATTTTAAAAAATAAAATGGGATTTCAAAAATGAGAAAAACATGGGATTAAAAAAATATAAAACAAAAAGAGCTACTTTTTAGTACACTAAAAAAAAAGAGTTCTTTTGAAAAATGTTTTTATTCAAATATTTCGTTTTATTACAAATATTTTTCACTTAATCCGAAAGAGCGCATTTGAGAACAGTAAAAGATGACAGTAAAGTAATGTAGTATATCATGAAATTATTTGCAAATATAATCTCTTCATGATCTTATTTTATTATATCCCAACAGCGGAAACAGAGATCATGATCACATAAAGAAAAAAATTATAGAAAATGTATCTGTAAATAACAGATACCAAGCCAATACTTGAACTAGAGCAAGTTTGGTTTCTTAATGTTGCGTATTCCTAAGGATTCAGGATGAAAATTCAGAGAATGATTGGTCATCTCGAAGAAATTAAATATCTGATTAGATTTAAAGAACTCTATTCACAAAAGTAGTAATATATACATATATATTTATTTTCTGTTATTTTCGTGTTTGAACACAGCACTTAGGTGGGTTGGAATTTAATAATGGTAATTATTTATTTGTATGGAATACATATAAATAATTCATGCCGCCATGATTTATAGTTTTTTAATATAGTCGACAGCATTATGTACAACCTGTTTTCAACGATGTGGAAGTCGCAGTATACCGTAGTAGCTCTTGTTCTGTTAATGGTTCGAATGGACTGATATATTGCCGCATAAATCTCTGGAACAGTTTTGAAGCCACGAAGTGGTTCCTTCACCTTAGGAATTAAGTCAAAGTCACAAGGGTTTAGATCTGAGGAATATGGTAAAGTACTTCCCAGCCCCATCGATCTAGCTAATCAACCACAGCTTGCGCTACAATGTCATTCAAAATGATAGGGATGTTTTGCAGAAAATGTCGCCGTTTTTTGTCTCAAAGCTAGTCTGAATCTGAGATGGTGTTCCAAAAATGAGGAGCAATATTGCGCATTGACGGTCTGCTCTGAGGGAACGATATTCATTAGGATGACACCATCGCTGTCGTACAAGAGAATTAGCGTAACTTTCACATTGCTGGGGTTCTGAAGAAATTTTGAATGTCCTGGTGACTCATAATGATGCTTTCATTTGATTGGCATTTAATTTTAGGCTGGTAAGATCTGGCCCAAGTCTCATCCAGCGTTATGACATTGCGAAAAATAAACTCTCATTTGGGTTCATAGCATTCCAGGTGGTTCAAGCAGCATCATATCATAGTCATTTATGCATAACCGTTAAATGACGTAGAACCCAACTTGAAACAACTTTTCTCATGCCTAGGCATTCCTTCAGAATGTGCAACAAGTCGTTTGCCAAAATTCTGTCTATCAGGCCTGCTCATGGTTTGGCATCGATAGCTATTTATTAGTGCTGAAACAGCGTGCACTTCTGCTTCGCCAACACTACCACGACTTGCCCAATGCATGCTTGCCACGTTTTGTAATCCTTTATTGAAAGCTTTTGCCCATCTTGCAACACTTCTGTAAGGCAAAACAGATTCTCCATAAACCTCTTGAAGCCCTAGATGACATTTTCGACAAGACTATTGGTACATTCAATTTTTATCCACCTTTGTTGTTCTTGTTTTTCAAATATCCTGACAACACTTACTTTAGACAGCAAGCTAATACAAGGATCAGTTCTTTACATCATTCCGAATGCGCGTGAAATAGGATGGGGAAGTCTTTTTGTTGAGAGGTAAGGTGGGTATGTAGCTGACATGTGATATATGTGATACTCTTTGATTTTGCTGATTAGCCTTTTTTACAGCATTTGTATTTTTTTGCCCTTTTCTTTAAAAAAAAATTATCACCTCATTTTTTCCAGCCTTGCTTTGGTTAAGATGACTTTTTTCCTGAATTTTCTGTACAAACTGTAAGTCTGTTTATGTAAATTCGCATAAGCTTCCCATTTCTGTTTGACAATTTGCTTTAAATAATAAAGGCATTTCTCATCTGGCTTCTAAAAAGCTCGTTGATCTCAGTTTTTTTTAAATCCAGAATTACAATCTCTTTACCAAATGTTAGTGAATAAATATCAGACGCCGAACAGTTTGGGTGATAGTCATAACGATGGATAGAGCAGGACCTTCTTTCCTTGTCACTATCACTTCATGTTCATTACATTGTTTATATTACCAATTGCTTACATTTGCAGGGGCATGAAGTGGCGAACTGCACACCAAACAAACCTTAAAAGCCTCAAAGCATATTGCCAATGAAATGACAGTCTATAGGAAAATGAAAAACTAAAATTTCCTTCCATCATGTGACGGTGACTAAGGTATTTTCTACATTCTACAACAACTTACGGCCAATTCTGTGATTTGTATTACTTTTCATTCCTTTCTTTTTTTTCTTTTCTCCCCCCCACTTAAATTTCTTGATTCATTGAAGCTAAATATTTTCACAAAAAATATATCTGGTGAAGGAATGGTACAAGAAAGGCTGTCCTCAGCAAAATTGATAATCGTGCTTTATTCCAGAATAAAACAAATAGAACACCTGCAAATTCCTAGCCGAATCGTACATAATAAAGTGATTGTTGAATTTAGCTACCTGCAAGCTGACAGCAAATCGCTATTTAAATAATAGCAACAGCGCAATAGTGTTTGGTACGATCTTTCGAAATTATATGAGTGTCTCCATTTTTATAATCTCAACGACAGGGTATAAAATTTTCTAGAAGGATAACGGATTTTGATTTTAAATAGACATGTCGTCCTAATTCTTGTATTTTAAAAACCCATAATTGTCGTCAAATGTTGCTTTAAATGTTCTTCAACGAGAATCATTGGTCTAGCTTCAATTTAACATTATTTTAAAATGCGCATAAACATCTCTTTTCATTCATTATCTTCACTACCGTCGAAGAGAAAAAAATGTAACAGATTTGTAATAATACGACACATCCACTGAAAACAGTCACCCAAATAAAGGAGAAAAGAACTAGTAGTTGGGAATTCAGGATGGTATTTTTTTATACCTATAAATGCAGGGTGGTAAAAAAAATTCTTCAGCAAAGATTTTATTATTTAACGTACAGCTTTATTATTACTTAATTTTTCAACATACACTGATGGAAAAAAATTCCAACACCAAGAAAAAATTATTGCACAGTAATGAAATTTTAGGAATACATTTGTCTAGGTAACATATTTAATTGATTAAAGTTTCAAGATCACAGGTAGAGCCATTGGGGAGAGGAGCCATTTCAAATGTGAAATGTTGGTACATTAGTAACCTGTGTAACCGCCAGAAATTTGAATACAAGCAAACAAACGTGCATGCATTGTGTCGTACAGGTGTCGGATATCAGTTTGTGGGATGGAGTTCCATGCCTGTTGCACTTGGGCGGTCAATGCAGGGACGGTTAATGTTGGTTGTGGACGACGCTGGAGTTGTCGTCCAATGATGTCCCATACGTGCTCGACTGGAGAAAGATCTGGTGATCTAGAAGGCCAAGACAACATGTCGACTCTCTGTAGAGCATGTTCGGTTACAACAGCGGTATGAGGGCGAGCGTTATCCTGTTGGAAAACACCCCCTTGAATGGCAGCACAACAGGTCGTATCACTAGACTGACGTACAAATTTGCAGTCAGGGTGCGTGGGATAATCACGAGAATGCTCCTGCTGTCATACGAAATTGCTCCCCAAACCATAATTCCAGGAGTAGGCCCTGTGTGTCTCGGCCGCAGACAGGTCACTAGCAGGCGTTCACCTGGCCTCCTTCTAACCAACAAACGGCTATCACTGCAACCAAGGCAGAACCGGATTTCATCAGAAAACACAACAGATCTCCACTTCGTCCTCCAATGAGCTCTAGCTTGACACCACTAACGTCGCAAATGGCAGTGGTTTGGAGTCAGTGGAATGCACAGTACAGGGCATCTGGCACGGGGCTGACCTTGAAGTAACCGATTTGTAACAGTTCGTTGTGTCACTGTGGTGCCAACTGCAGCTCGAATTTCAGCTGCAGACGCAGTACGATTAGCCACAGCCATACGCCGAATACGATGGTCTTCCCTCTCAGTAGTACCACGTGGACGCCTGGAACCTGGTCTTCTTGAGGCAGTACCTTCCCTTGACCACTGCCGCCAATACTCATGCACAGTGGATACATTCCTGCCAAGTCTTTCAGAAATATCGCGGAAAGAAAACCCACCTTCTCGTAGCCCTACAACCCGACCTCGTTCAAACTCAGTGAGCTGTTGATAATGGCTTCTTCGTCTTCTCAGAGGCATCCTTGACTAACATTAACC
Source organism: Argiope trifasciata (assembly GCA_026543055.1). Classification (NCBI taxonomy): domain Eukaryota; kingdom Metazoa; phylum Arthropoda; class Arachnida; order Araneae; family Araneidae; genus Argiope; species Argiope trifasciata. The sequence continues at coordinate 1,633 of JAPMOQ010007677.1, read as the reverse complement.
CACTACGTCAAATCTCAACTGTAAATAACGATCACGAACCTTACAGCGTTTATTTAAAGCAAACCTCATTTGCATGTTTATAGTGTCCCTATTAGCGCCACACTTACGCGCTTAGCTCGAAATTTGAATCGACGTCATCTTTCAGATGTATAAACAAGCCTACCAAATTTCGTTTATCTAGCACAGCTCCTTCCTAGTGTTCAGATTTTTTCCCCATCTGTGTTTATATGCAATAAAACTCATCCAGAGTAAAGAACCTTCATAAATAATCGTATTCTTAAATATATATTGATATTAATGCTTTTATTTTCAAATATAGTGATTTCATATTTTTCACCCGAAAAAATCAATATATTGGCAAAAATGTTGTTATGCTACAAATAAAGCAATTAAAAAATAATTTTGGCCTTTAGATTTCCAGTTTATTGAAATTACCAAGATAAACACAGTTACAGTGCTTATTAGTTTAAAAAAATACCAATCGATAATGTTACACTACATATGTTGCAATTTTATGGTAAACGGCAAAACAAAATTGAATTATTCATCAAATATACACATAATAAAATATTCACCTTTAAATTTAATCAATAACAATATAATTCTATACATTTTCCAAAAGTAAGATGATTTATAAATGGAAAAATGCAGCACGACTGCATTCCTAAAACAAGCTTATTGACCTCTCATTGCTTTAGCTGCTATTTAATTCACTACATATCAGTAAATAACAGCTATGTAGAAATATCAAATCGCGTCAGAATTAATTTTGTTGAATTCCAACTAACTACAGAACAGGGTTGTGGTCTGCAACCATAGTAACCCGCAACTCTAATATCTCCAGGCAATATGCCAAGTGATTCCACTGTGATAGAATTGAGAGTTGTTACAGTGATTACGTGTGTGTTGCAATCTATGATTACATCCTAAATATAAAGATAGAACAACATAAAATGAAATTTGAGCAACGAGAAAGGCTGTATTATATAGAGCCAATCACAATGCACAATGTTTCGAGAGAAACAAGCGAAAGCAGTTTGTTCACATCAGGAACATTGAAACCCACGCCGTTGTTCATCGTGACAGATCATCTTTCAAAAGTTTTTTTGCACCTAATCGTCAATTAGGAGTTTTATTCCAAGACTCGGTTGCAAACGTTTTTAGATTTAGTTATAATGGCGGCTCGGTTTTTAAAGCAACATTAGAGATATTTAGGGGCATACCTCGTAATTCTGAACAATTGTCAGATGACGAGGAAGACATCTGAACTGGCAGCCCCCTTTCCAAACTTAAACACCACACCAGCGGGAAGAATCCTGATTGTGACAATGGCATTGCGATTGGCCGACTGACGTTTATTGTTAGAGTTCTAACTAAATGCAATATGTTATCACTTTATTTAATTACTGAGTACTTATTACTTTCATATCATATGAAGATGCAATATAAAGGTCACCTTTTTAACCAGTTAACAGTTTCAATCTCTTTGAAAATTGTGCATCTAAATTGCATCGCAAAAATTTAGAGACAAGTATACTCGTCAAATACGTAGTATATGTAATATAAAATAATATTGTAATGAAATTATTTATTTTTTTATTTCAATAATCACATTTGTTTATTTACTTAAGCT
>JAPMOQ010007674.1:34789-56856 GCA_026543055.1 Argiope trifasciata | reverse complement strand
TCATCGCATTAAATTTTATCCAGTTAAGATCATTACATTAAATATCAAGTACAAGAAACTTACAGTCGAACAGACTTCTTAAAATTAGATCTCGTGCAAAACTTGATGAAGATTTACGATCATGACATCCATATTTGCATCTGTCTAACTTACCTTTTTCTTAAATTTTAATAATAACTGTCTGAAATGCATGATTTTTAATTATCTCAATAAGTTTAAATTATGAAATCTGAAGATCGTAATTGTGGATTTTGCAACATTTCTTTGCATTTGAATATAAAGGATTTTACTTTGAATTCAACACTTTTTTTCCAAAATTTTCCTGGATCTTACTAAGACGTAAATTTCAACTTTCATACAAACTGCAATAATTTTTTTTTCTTATTAATGTTGCAATAACGTTTAAAAATTAATGGAATTTTACTTATATCAGTATTAAAAATCTTACAAAATACAGCAACAATATGCTTAAATGATTATAACCGTAAAAAAAGTATCATTAGTTGATCAGTGATGCTAATACCACTGAAATATTATCCTACATCTCAACAAATACAATGCAGAAATACGCTGAAATAACATAGTAAATGTATCCAATTTAATGCGTGATAATGATTTTATCTAATTTTAGTCTCTGTTAATACAAATAAAAAATAGTTAAAAAATAAACATCATCTAAAAAAATTATTTCTTCCAGAAAGCCTTTTACAATGTAGCAGATAATTATTAATCGAACGATACCCAAAACGTTTTTAGTACAATGTTTATTATAGTCAACTTTCAACAATATTTTTTTCATCTAAAAGTGGTAAACTAATTTGTGTTTAATTTACTACCCAGCTTGGAAAAAAAAACATTTTCCTAATCAGTTTTTAAATGTCATTTAAAGAAGAAGAATACTGTCAAAGATTATGGTAATTAATGATGAAAATTTGCCAATTATTTTGTCCATGACGAAATTATCACTTAACTCGAACCTTTTTACCAATTCTAAAGAAATAAAAAGCGGAAATTATTTATTTAACTAACTTCAATTTGAACTTTTGACAGAGATAAATTTATCTTGATTAAAGCGCTATTAATAGAAAACGAATTGCATGATTAATATTGCTTTTGCAAAAGAACTGTTAGTATTTTGAAAGGTGATTTCCACAAATCGTTAAAATAATGAATCCTTCGAACTTCATTTTTATCCCATGCTTGATTTTCACTTTTCTTATTTTTTAAAATTATTTTTATACATTTGCATTTATAATAATTTAATTAAAATGTATGGTTTTATTTTACTTTGCTTGGGCGAATACTTTTCTCTGATTTCGTATGGTTCTTTTAAAAAATTATAAATAAAAAACTTCCTCGAATGGAAAATCTACCTTGCCAATTAAAACCGATATAATATTGACGCTTGCTTCTTATATTTACAATCCTCCGATTTCGTCACCATATTGTTTCCAATTACTATCGAACTTACCACTTTCAGCCTAACCATATTATTATTAGAGAATTTAAAGTTTTGAGATGTTTCAAATAGATCGAATTATTTTAGATGTTAATCTATGGGCTTCTGATTCTTTAACTATCACCAGGAAAATTGATTAAAACAAACAATTTATTAATTAATTGTTCAAATGCAAAAGTATTTCAATATATATCAAAGTCATAGTAATCGTCAAATTTAATCATTTTTAATGGGTAAAATGTTAGATTTATCTCTTAAAGTATCTTTGTAACAATTCATTATGGAATCAATAAAGTAGTTCTAGAGATGGGGAAACCAAGGATTTCTCGAAAGTTGAATTCGTCCTTTTAATGTTTAAAATGTAAAAGTCTATCCCTTTAAGAATTTCTAAAAATGTTGAGTAATTGAAGCAATGAAATGGCTCCGATGATGAGGAAATCATAGATGTTCTAAAATATGATTTTTATTTTAGGGTTTAAAATGTTTATACCTATCTATATAGGAATCTCTGAAACTGTTGATTAGTAAAAATAATGAAGTGGATCTAGCTATATGGGAGGTATAGAGTTCATATAATAGAATAAGTTTTTCTAGTGATTAAAAATTTGATGCCTGTCTATATAGGATAATTTGAAACTGTTACTTAAAGAAAATAATGAAGTGTTTCTAGATATATTAAGATATATGGAAGTTATAAGATCGTAAAATTGAATCAATTTTTAATGAGTAAGTTGTTGAGATCTATTTTTTTCAGAATCCTTGGAGCGATTAATATTTGAAAACAATGAAGTAATTCCAAATACCTTAGAATTCCTCATTTGTATTGAGTAAAATCAATTTTTTCTGTTATTAATAACGTTAAAGCCTACATATTTAAGAATCTCTGAAAATTTTGATTATTGGAAATTATGAAGTATTGGAATTATGAAGTGAATGAAATTATGATATAGGAATCATGGATGCTTTAATCAGTTTCAAAACGTTTAAAATAAGGATTAGTTCAATTAGTAATTAAAACATTGATGTCTATCTATAATATGGATGTCTGAAACTGTTGATTAATGAAAATAATGAATTGGCTCTGGATGTATGGAAGACATATAATTCCTACAACATAATCAGTTCTTTTAGTAGTTAAAAGTTTAATGCCTGTCTATATAACGAATGCCTGTCCTGAACGTTTTGAAACCATTGCTTAAAGAAAACAGCGAAGTGTTTCTGTATATATTAAGATATATGAAAGTTATAATGATCTTAAAATTTAATCAAATTTAATGAGTAAGATGTAACGATATATATCTTTAAGAAGCCTTAGAAAAATTAATTAATGAAAACAGGGAAGTAATTCTAGAGACCAGGACCTTATAATTCCTCATCTGTATTGAATTGAATCAATCCTTTTTTTAATTTTTAAAATACTAAGGTCTACATATTTAAGAATAGGAATATTAGTTAAAGCGTTTTAGCCTATCTATATATGAATGTCTGAAACTTTTGATTAAGGAAAATAATATAGTAGCTCAGCATATGTGGAAGATATACAGTTCCTAAAATAAAATAAATTCTATTAATGGTTCAATCGTTGAGATCTGCCTCTTTAAGACTCACCTTGTCATTTGGTTTATAAAACAACGAAATGACTCTGAAGATGAAAAAGTCATGGGCACTCAAAATAAAACAAGATTTCTGAAAAAATCGTAACGGTAAGACTCTTTAAGAATCTGTGGACGAGTTGGCTAGCCTATATAATTGTTTTTGAATATGTAGAGATCATTGATTATTTAAAATAGAGCAATTTTTTAATGGTTAAAACAGTAAAGCTATGTTTCTTTAAAATTCTCTCTATTGGTTCTCAAATTGATTCTTTCCAAGCTTAAGGAAGCATAATCGTAACTGCTGAGTTCGAATATACAAGAAGATGGTGCAATCCATACCCTCATGAAAAGATAACTTAGGCACATATATATGCCTTTACTAAAAAGTGTGTACACATTCTGTAAAAAAATTAAATGTTACTGTATTTTTTAAAGAATTTAAAGCTTGTAGAAAATTAATTGTTAAGAAAACGTTTTATTATATCCATTAATCTTTCAGCAAATATCTAACAAAAGTGTTCTTATTTTAGGTATCGCAGCAGAAATCATAATATATATATCAAATCTGGCAATTCTAAGTCCACAGGACTGTGTCTTAGGTCAATTTGAGTGATTTTTGTATGATGATTGTAATGTATGATGAATGTAACACCCAGTCTATAAATTTTGTGAATCTGAAAGCAATCCTAGTTATATACCGAGAATCATCATAACATTTTGCTCGAACGTGTTAGAGATTTTTATACTGACATTTTTATTCTGTACTGTTTTAAACTATCTTCGCTAATTTTATAATAATCGAATTTGCAACATATTTTAGAATATTGAATTAATTTTTTAATGAATCAATTACATTTCTTCTAAAAGAATCTACTTCTCTCACTGTTCGATGCCAAGTTATATATTTTTTTATTTTCCTTCCAGAATTTTCCAATCTATTCCAATAGCATGGTTTATTCCTTTCTTTTTTTGCTAAATACAACATATTATAAAAACGTGTTTTCTTAAATTCAATAAATCTTGGTAGTCACATTTCATGAAGCACAAACATAAAGTGCTGTTAAACACTAGAAATTAATTTGTCATAATTATCAAAAATAAATAAAATTAAATGATTATATTAATACAAAATTGTGAGCTGTATATCAAAATAAGTATAAAAAATCATGTAATTAACATAATCTTGTATTTTGATACTCATTTTACTAAATTCTTGTGACAAATAGTTTTCTTGTTCTTGTTCTCTAAATTATTTGTGAATATAATCAAAATATACATGCATATCATCATTCCTCATTTGAAACTGCAATAAGATTATAAAGTAAAGGTTAAAAAGAACTTTAGCAGTTACTGAAATTAATATAAGAAAAAAAATAATCTATACGAAATTATAAAAAATACTGTAAGCATAAATAAGTAAATGCAAATCTCCAAAACATACTATTTCATTCTAAAAACAATGAATAATTTTCTAAACTGTAATTCTAATAATTTTCTAAACTACTTTTCTTTTCTGTTTGCAAGAAAAATTAAAACATCAGGCTTTCGTCTCATTTCTAAAGAAGAAATATTTATATAAAAGACTTATTTTTGAATCATATTTTATGTTACTTTTTCGTTAATGAACTTCATGAAGAAAGTATACATCCCCCAAATCATTTAAAGCAGAATGTAAAATACAGAAAGCACTTACTTTCCTTACAGCCACTGATCAAAATTGTTTTGTGCAAGAATCATGTTTCTGTAGTGAGCCTGATAAACAACCATCAAATAATACGATGCTGTTTTAGAAATTTAGCGGGGAAAATATGAAACTTGAATTAACTCCAGAAATTTTAATAGATTGGAAGGCGGAAATCAGTCATAATGTATCATTTTATAATTTCACAGAATCTAAATACTCGTAAGCAAATGTGCCATTGCAGGTATCTACTGAATAATGTAGAACTTGCAGGTATCTACTGAAACAGTCCTTAACCGAACAATTATTTCAGTTCTGATGTCTAGAAGATCAAAATCATTAGAAACTATTTCTAAACAATCGTTACGAGCTCTGTCCTCATCTCTGCCAAAGACCGCCATGTTGGCTAATGGCAGTTGGAGCACGTGAAATATGTCGGGATAGCAAAGTCCCCCAAGTTCAAATAACAAATGATACCTCTGGGGGTACTGAACCAGGGATGAGTCGGTCTCTGATTTGGATCTAAATTCTGACCTGCGGATGGATGGATGAATGAGTTCGTCTACCCCCTAAAAAGGATTGTGTCTTGTGTGTTCAAGCAAAGTTGTACTTTCACCTTAACGGTGCTCTCTAACAAAGAAAGGCGCACACTTCTGCCTTAATTCGAAAGAGCTACGCTCATTCGGGCTTGGTATGACCAAGTGGCATTAGACCCACCACCACCATCACTAAACAATCGTTTATTTTAGAAACAAACACACTTATTAACCCTTTATAATACCATTTTTTTCCAAGCATGGTGTATTAAAATATTTTTAGGATTGAGTTTGGCTTTAGAAAAGTGATTTTGTTTCTTAGATAACTTTCGTTTAGTAAATTCATAATTAAGAACCAAATCATTCAGCAACATTAGTAGGAAATAAGGAAATGAACACTTACATTAGTGAAACTTTTGTCAGAACTTAAGCAAACCTACATAATTTTATTAAAAGAATAGTGATTTTGGTGGGAAGCATATTTTCCATGGACCTAAAAAAGCTTAAAATAAGCAAGTTTAAAATTTTTCTATCATTTAATTATATTTGTTACATGTTAACGAAAACTCAAATTGATAACACTTTTAGAACCTTTATCAGTTGAATATTTTTGTTAATATTTATTAGTAATTTTTTAAAAAATTCATTATTTTCCATTTTCTAAAGAATAATTTCTATTTAATGAACTTCCTAAGAAATAATGAAAAGTATCATTTCTTTATAAGTTCGAAGCATCACTGAAAAGAAGAAATTGTTTCTGTCAACGATTATGATAATTAATGAGATGAACTTGCATTTTTTTTTTCAAAGATGCGGAATTATCGCATTATTTGACGCTTTTCGTTAATTTAAAAGAGCTAAAAAGATGAAAAAAAAAGTAAAAATATATTTGTTTAACTAAATCTAGTTTTGGAGATTTTGACAGAGATAAATTCATCTTGATAATGTCGTTATTAATAGAAAACGTATTGCGTAATTAATCTTTCTTATTTTTGGAAAGTTTCATTGTTTTGTCGAGTGTTCACGACAACACATAAAATAATTAACCTCCCAAACTAGAATTGATAATTTCGCTAATGTTTTATTTTTCACATTTGAGACTAGTTTTCCTTCTTTCCATCATTTATCATTTTTCATTCATCAAATACCGTTATGTAATTACATTTTATTTCACTTCTTAAAAACTTTTTGCTTTGCCTGATAAATAATTAAGTAAATAGATGAATAAAATTAAGTTAAGTGAACTGTGTTCTTTATATTATATTAATGTTATGATGTGAATAGCAACATTAATCCTAATTACTTAAAAAAGAAATTGTATTACGCCAAAACTATTTAATTTTATTTTCAAATTCAGTTCTTTTCGAACCAAATTAAAAACTATATAATCACATTTTATAGAAAAAAACAAAAACAAAAAACTTTAATTATTTTTTTTTGTTTTTAGGTCCATAGTACAAAGTGTGTTCAAATGAAGAGTTGCGAAAATATATTGTAGATATGAGTGAAGACTTTATTCAAATTATACAGCAAAGGTCCAGAAATCCTATTCATAACCTAACAAATTGGATTTCTTTTTCCCAGAATTCTTGCAGACATGACGAGAACCAGTCCTTCGCAGCGTCCTTGACTTCACCATCCAAGTTGAATTGCTTCCCTCTTAAATTTTGTTCATTGATTGAATACATGAACATCGTAGGGTGACATGTCCGGGTACCAGAGAGCTGATCTCACTAGAATTTCGATTGTTCTGCGTCGAAGTATGAACGCAAGTTATCAGGGAGCAGAAACACATCCTCCGAGATTAAACCTGGTATTTTATTCTTCATGGATTTTCGAGTAGTCTTCGGAGTATTATCAAAGGACACATATCAGTTAATAGTTATAATGTAGTCAAATAATTCATAAGTAGCGGATCATGGACGACAAACTCAAGGATGCTGTGAATGACTGAGTAATCGTCTTGACCACAGGAATTCTGGGAACAAGGAACCCGCCACCTCGTCAACCAAAGCGATCGCTCAGTTCATGCCAATGGTATATGCTTTGAATAAAGTTTTTAGTTATACCCAGAGGGTCCTTTTGTTCCTTTTCCTTTGGAAAGCCTCTGTATTATTTTTCTTTTCGTTTTGCGTCTATTTCAAAGCTATACGTGCATAGCTTATTTCGTGTGCTACACTTCTTCGTCAGTTTATCTACATACCATCTTTCTGAATCATTTCTTCTTTTTTTCCATTCCAGAGTTAAACTTCCTGTATAAATAATTAGGTTGAAATGATATACTCTCTTATTTTGTAAAATCAATAATATTAAGTTATATTAATAATAATATTCTTATCAATACTATTAACTGTATTTGATAAATGATGTTAATATCATACATATTTGATGCTACATAAATAAGAAATATTTTATGTAAAATAACTCGTGTGAAGTTTATTGATTAGGAATTTTATTTAGTGAATACTTCCTAATTAAAATTGACAATATAGATATTTTTGGAACTTTAGATATTTTGTTTAAAACACCGATGCTCGAATAAAATGTAAATAAGTTGATGCGAATTTAAAATTATTTATAATGTAAGAAGATTTAGTTTTATCGAAAGTTTGTCAGCATTTTATTTTGTTGACGCACAAATATCAAAATCTTCTTGCACAAGTATATTGTTAAACAAGATATCTATAAATAATTATTTTTTAAAAAAAAGATAGAAATGAATGATTAACTGTACTGATATGATCTGAATTTTTCTAATAAAGTGAATTTTTTCTAAACAAAAAAACTTATAAACATGAATTTGATATTAAAATACACCCTTAGAAGATGAGAATCAGCCAAACAATTGAGCAGGTTTTCGCTTCCATCTGGATTTCAGCTATGATAGTATAGTTGCCTATACTATCATTATTGCCGAGGTTATATACGTTTTGGCATAAAGGTAGCGTGTCTTCCCCGTGATCTGGGCGTCCGTGGTTCCAGTCCCTCTTCAGGCATGGGTGTTATTCTGTATTATATATGTGAGTAGTGTGAATGTACCCCCCTATAAAAAGGGGTTGTGCAAGCGGATGTGAAACATGATGTAGCTAAATCATACTGATAGTTGGTGCTACTGAAAAAACAAGGGATGCTAATTTAGGCTTAAATCATTGACAGATTTCTGTCAGTTGGCTTATAATATGCCATAAGTAACAACAACAAAAAAGTCGAGGTTAATTTACTAATAAATGGTCACTGCATACCAAAGCAATGACTGCCAATATTTCAGCTACTCTAGAAACGAAATTGTCAAAGCTTGTTGAATAGTATATTAATAATGTATGAAAACTGTTTATTAATTTAAAGAAATAACAACAAAATGACGATTTGCACAATTTTTATTAATTTTGATTGAATAAGCATATATATTGATTAAATATGGTGATATAATTAATAATATGAATGACTTATCACTTTAAAAAATGCCATCAAGCATGCAATAAAGCAGAATTCCTTTTTTGCAGTTGATTAATTCCAAAAATTAGTATCCCCAAATATTTTATTTTTTTAATTCGTTATATTGGATTTTCGTATATATTTATTTCCTTTTATATGTTTATCACTTTTTCGTGCTCTTCATGTGTTGCAGTCAGTATGTTTTTACTTATAGTATTTTGCTTGTTAATCAGTTGAGCAAAACGAAACTAGAATATTTAGCTAAATATTGCAGAAAATGGGATTCAAACTTAGAGAGGATATGCATGCTCATCGCAAAATCTACACCAAATAAAAATGTTTCTAGAAAAATGGATATAATAATTATGTTCACAAAATATAAGTTAATTTTTATATCAGTTGGTTTTGCTGACATTTTTTTATTTCAGTATTTTTTTAAAAAACTTTACAATTGTAAAAAATTTGGTTTTTATAATAATTGATATTAAGATTTTGCATAAAAAGTAGAATTCATTGTCTGAGATCAAGAAATCTTTTGTCTTTTAATAAAACTCTTAATCTCTGACATCAAAAATTGATTTCTAATAAAACACATTCTAACTATAGAATTTGTTTCCATGTTGTTGTCAGTGTTGTTAAATTATTAAATAAATGTCTTGAACAAATTTTGTATGTACTGTAATTCTGATTTATAAATAAGAATTATGGAAGTAATTAATTAAAGATTGTTATTGAGAGAATGTTGTCATTCTTTGTTGTGTCGAATTCAAAAATTGTATGACATATAAGTGTATATCTTTTAATTTTATCTTGCATTAATACATAAGTAGAAAAATCAGCATGGGTAAGAGAGTTAACGAGCATGAATCAACCTTCATTTAAAAAAATGAAGTATTTTGTATTTATACGATTAAAACTGCCTTGTGTTTCAATGTTTAAATACTTTTTATAAAACTATATTAAGTTTTCTATATTCTTAGCAATATTCAGATTTATTCTTTCCCTTCTTTAAATAAAAAACGTTTGTTGTAATTATTATTTTTCAGTTATAAGGTATACTTTTGATAACCCATGAATAAATATTAAGCATGCTTGTATGTAAAATCTACATCTACTATAAAAAATTAAGATCAATATGAATGTTCTACATTTGAAGCTAACATTTAAAATCCTTCAGTTGGAACGTTTAAACTTCTAGATGCGTCTGAATTCCTAAAAAATATATATAAAATAATTAAAAAATAAATTAAATTAAGTAAGAATAAGGTAAAATCTTTTAACTATTTTACTTACATTAAAATTAATGCATAAAATCATATGTTTAAGATTATAGATTATATTGTTACAAATAATATTTTTTTATGCAATTGATAGTAATTATTACAAATTAAAATTTTAAATTTATTTATATATTGTTTAAAGTAACATATTGGGAATCATAATTTTTTTAAATAAGTTTATGTATATATTTTAGGAATTTAGACGCTTATAGAAGAAACGAAAGATAATGTAAAATTTCCAACTAAATGATTTTTAAATGTTAGCTTAAAATGTAGAACATTCATATTGACTTGTTATAGAAGATGTGGATATTACATACAAGTATGTTTAATATTTATTCATGGGTTATAAAAATTATGCCTTATAACTGAACATTAATAATTACATCAAGCGTTTTTTAGTTTAAAGATCGGAAAGATTAATATTGAATATTAATAAGAATATAAAAGACATATGATAGTTTTTTTTTAAAAAAGTATTTAAAAATTGAAACAAAACAGCGCAGTTTTAATCGTATGAATAAAAAATTAATATATATCGATTTGTCATCCAGCATATGTTTTCATATGATGCATTTTATTGCGTATTTTCTTACGAATCCAGTATGCATAAAGATAAACAACAAAATATTTCTAATTTTATGTTGATTATTGAATTTTATTTTTGATTTTGAACAAAAATTTCAATACACAAATTGCCATTCAAAACATATGTCAAATTTAAGAAAGACAAAAAACAATGAACAAAATTCCAAATGTTTGAAAGTTTTAAAATAAGACTTCAATTTACTTTATATATGTAAACTCGCTCAATGTAATGGTATTTTTCCGGAAGAAGTAGTTGTTTTTCCAATATAAAGATGGATATTACTGTGAAGGATTTTATGTTTTTTTATTGACTAGACGATATTCCCCCGACTGTTTCTTTGAATTCTGTTTCGGAATTCCATGAAATAATATTTATTGTCATCCTTCAAACGGAAATCAAATTTCCAAAACACAAAGCACTTATGCATGCTGGAGCGTGACTTTTGTATTTCAATTTCCATGAAATTCTGTCTTGTTTTCCTATTTTTGAACTGTTTTAGATGCAATTTCAAACATCATTTCTAACTCTGTGTCATTCAATTTACAGTTTAAGCAATATTTCGTTTAAAAATTTAGAATCATAAGCTCTAGCATTTGTAACTAAATCATCGGAAATTTTTTATGGGAAGTATTAATATATATAATATGTTTATGTAGCGAATGTTATAAATTTTTTGATATTTTTGAGTATATTAACTGTTTTTAATTTTATTTTCGGTACCAATTGTCTCTCTTAAAACATTTCTATAAATTTATTTTATAAACATTTCCATCTGATATTCACTTTAATTTGAAAGGAAAGGCCAATAAAAACCAAAGTACTTCAGTTATTTTTTTAATTTCAGAATGCAATATCCCAATTTTTTTTCATGCAGTTTCGAAAATGACATCTGTTAAATGGCGATCTCATTATGCATATATTGATTAAGTTGATTTTTGAAATCCATGTCCTCTCTTTGCAGCATATCAATTGGTATGTTGGAAATGGCATAGCGAATATTGCTGTTGAGGCTAGCTATTGTCCGTGGTTGATCGACATAAACTAGTGATTTCAAAGTGAGAATTGTCAAGAAGTATTTCATATGCATTTTGACGGGCAACGGTGGTCCGTTGACGTCCATTTCAAGGTTTAGTGACACTTCCACATTCCCAAAAGGAATTAACCCATGACAGAATCGAATTATGGTCAGGAACGTGTCTGTGATGAAGAATTTCAAAGTCAGCGCGGAAGGCACGTTGCTTAGCAACAAGTGAGAGACAGTCAGAAAAGAAGCTCTCGACGGCAAAGGCACACTGTTCTGTAGACAAGAGCATGATGGCAATCGACTAAAAGGAGAAACAAACTTGAGGACTTCTCCCTTCAGTAATGCTACTTATCACCCCTTTATTCACCTAACTCAGCGCATTTTTCTAATAAGTGTTTTCGAATAAATAAGTTTCTCTGGCGCACCCTGTACAATCTACACTGGTGAAAACTATTAAAGGGATGAAGGGATTTTTAAAAATAAAAGAACAGAATAAGTTACTCCTATACGCAAATAAGCTATTAGGTGATGGCAAAGCTCTTCGCTTACAAACCCTGCATGCAGTGACCTGGTCATAATAAGGCAGTGGCGTTATGATCACCTTTGTATAGAGATTCCGCATTTGCTCGTCTAAGCTTGTAGTATAAGGACGTTTTAAAACATCATAACATAACCCAATCCTATTGTTTGGAATTGCTTTGCTTAGCCATCATTTAGGCGAAACCACAAGGTGATGGATAGTTAGAAGTCTCAAAGGCGACCAATCTTAGATCACATGTTGTAGAGATCTCGGGGATACGAGAAATGTGGTATCCTCTCTGTAGAAACAGTTTACAGAGAACGGGACCGTGGTCCGTTGAGCTGGTGAAGGTCACAAAAGGGCAAAAACGCCGACTGAAGTATTTTAAACTTCTAGTCAAAAGAGATAGGTGCGCCCCAGAGACACAACTGTTTCACAGCCTGTATAATGCAACAAGGACATCCATTTCACGGATAACAGTCACGCAGAGACTTACTGCAGGTGGCCTGTATTGCAGACTCTCTGTGATATGTATCTCTTTGACCGTGAAACACAAAAAGGTCAGTCTAGCTTTTTGCCGAGAACACTTGTTTTGGGAAGATGATGATTGGGGACATGTTCCCTTTTGTGATGAGTCACGTATCAGTCTGGGCAGCGACTCAAGGAGCATTCTCATTCGGAGGGAACCAAAGAGTTGATGTCGGTTCTCTAAAGTTGTCGAAAAGGATCACTACGTAGGAGGTGGTCTGATGGTCTGGACAGGTATCATGGTAGACGGGCGTAAAAACCTTCATGTGTTAGATAGATATAGTCTGACAGGTCAGCACAATTTTTGAAGATAACATTTTCCTCTTTATGTTTTTCTTTCTCTTTATGACATGACCGATAATGCCAGTCCACTTAGAGCTCAGTTGGTGGATGAATATCTTGAATCGAAAGATATTCAATGATTGGGGATGCCTGCGACTTCCCCTGACCTTAATCCCATCGAACATGTATGGGACGCCCTTGGTAGATCAATTGTAACTCGAACACCAGCGACAACAAATATTCATGAGCTCAAGGATGCCTTGGTACAAGAGTAGGAGTGGTTGCCACATTAATTGATAAGACTCTAGTAAACAGCATGAAATGTCGACGTTAGAGTTGTGTAGCTGTCAGAGGCGACAATACATAGTATTAGACATATTTTTCTCTGATTGACAGAGTGTCTGTCAGTTATTGTGCTGGACAAGTGTCCAGTTTTAATATTTAAGATCGAAGTTTTGCTCATTTTGTTTTCCTACATTATATGTCTTATATCAGATTACATTTTGAATAGGTTTGGTTTCATTTGCTTTGTTAGTATTTTATTGCAAAAAGAAACTTTTGTCCCTTCAATTGCTTTTAAAAATGTAAATTTCTAAGAACTCAATAAGGCAAATATACATAATTTCGATAAATAATTAAAAAAGTATTATTTAATTAATAATTAATTATTTAAAAAACATTCTACCATCATACTGAGTACTATCCTACCGTGACGATAAAAACCCTGAACATGGTTGCAGTAAGTAGAAGACTGTAAGTAAGGAGGGAAGTAAGCATTAAAGCAGACAACAACATTTGGCTAACAAAGCGCGCTTCATTCGGCGATAAATTCTTTTTGCTTGTGCTAATACAAATATTTGGTTCTAAACCGGTTCTTTTGGCGCTAAATGAAACACTTCCCTTTCCTTCACCCCTAAAATATAATAGACTATCTCATTTTCAAGCCAATAGTCCTTAGTTTTAGGGTTATTAGGGTTTTTCTGGTAACGGTAGTACAGTAAATATATAATGGTGTGTTTTTTATTCAATCTCGAAAAATATAAATTAATTATTGCATAATTCCAGCAATGTCTATAAATAAACAATAAATAGTAAAATATATAGCGTTATTGTTATAATTTTACATATGCAAACCTAGTATTTGACTTTTACTCAAAATTAAATTCTTTATTAATAAATTATTTTGATTATAAAAATCTAATCCATGTGTTCATTTGATTCTATCTGGCTTAACACCGCATTTTCATCTTTATGAAACTGAAGTGACTTTTCCTAAAACAAAGTTTCAATTTCCCGATCGTATTTTTAAAATGATATTAAGGTTTTTATATTTCCAGGAAGATATTAGAGAAACATTTTTCCGACATTTTAATATTAATGTGTCTTCTACGTTGATATTTTGGAAACTGTGCCTCTGGCAAATTTCAAACACACACCCAACATGTGACTAAAGATTCAATTTCATATGCAACAGTAAAGGATACCAAGAAGTGTTATCTTCAACAAAGTTACCTTATGTTAAATAATTGATTTTCAAGATTCCATCGCCAGACAGAGGTTTTAATATTTCCGAAAATGATATGAAAACTGTCTGCCAGAGAGATATCAATTTTTAATATTTTACGGCGTTTTCTATAAGAGAGTATTTCGGTAAAATTTTATTAAAAATCAGCTTATTTTAGAAAGGGAAATATTTACATCACCTATAGCCTCTACAAAATCTCCTATTTATCATTCAACTATAGCTTTAGATTCATAAAACTTAAAAAAAATAGACTCAAATCAGTTATTTTTTAATAATAAAATCAGAGTATAACCTTATGAGAAATTTATAGATAGTAATAAAATAATTATTTTGTTGAAATCGTATGATCGTACAATTCAGGCATTGTATTCCTTACGTGTTGCCCACAATTAATTAGGATTTTTTTATGCCCAAGATATCTGAGAAAAAAATACTTCAAGAATAATTCAAAAAATGCTAAATGATAGAAATTATTTAGGGTACACCATATATATGAAATTACTATTATATATGAAATTAATAACGAAGAACTTTTGAAGACTTTATTTCTAACTTCAAAAGCTGTATACTAAGTAATCACTCTCTTTTTTTCTTCAGATTAAAGATTAAAATATCTAATTTAATCAATTATAATATTGTTTTCCTATGAGCAGCTGTGCCTGTTGGCAAGGGCTCGGTTTGTCGGCCATGGGGTTTCTAGTTTGCTACCCGATTTCACTGGATAACAGTTTGTTGCTCTCTAAATTCGTCAGGCCAAACACTCTTTCGCTGTTATGGTGAGGTGAACAGATGGGGGTGCAAGCTCAGTTGTCGTCCTTGTAATCTGAAATAAATTCAAAATTATGAGTTATGTCCCAAAATTAGCCCTAGCGTTGCTTTAAATAGGTACATTATAATCACCAAATAGATTAAAATTTCTCCATAACTTTGGTATAATAACATTTAGTAATATTTCATGAGAGACCAATAATTAATATTAAAAAAATCATGAATAGTTGGGAAACCAATAACACCACTTAGTAAAGAAAGGACTACGGTCAAAAGATCAATTCTTGGGCATTTATAAAAATTGCACCGTCCTGTTGCCCATATAAAGTAAGTCACTCTAGAGAAGAAATGGGTTGAACCGCTGCAACGCTATTCAAAATTAAATACTAGTGAGATGGGCGTCGATAGAATAAAAGAAGGAAAGATGACTAGAGGAAAGCTTTGGCTGTGACCTATGTGTGACGGCAAGATTTTGAACTCTTTAATTTTTAAAAACGTTGGAGGAATTAGTAACAGTTAAATTTGTTTCTAATTTATGTTTGATGTTTTAAACCATGGCTGTGTGGCTATTGTACTTTTAAATCTGCTTTTTCTTTCTCAAGACATTACTTAAGTCAAGAATACTAGCAGTTTAAATTACAAAAGATAACATGAAAGATTTAATAACAATAACAGATATATGCCACATTTGAAAAATAAAGCAAATACACAGTCAAAAATGCTTCATACATAATTAAGATTTTACATTTAAAGATCTCATAATTTCTTAATACACATATATATGGCTATATTATAAACACTGATAACTTTTTTGAATAAAAGCGACTACTACCTAATACTGCTACTATCATACGATATATTATACAATTTCTTCAATTTCGTTTATTTGCGTGATTTTACTTTGTTATTTTAGTCTGAAGAAATTCATGACATTATTTGGATTTAAATTAACAAGGAACATTTATAAAAATGATAATTGAGATAAAACCGTCATTTAATATGATTGAAGCATCTGCTGTAGAAGAAATTGACCTTTTGCTCGAAAAAAATTTATATTCATTTAAAATTCTTCTTTAGAAAATGAGTAAAATTTAAAGAATTTTTCTGTCAAAGTCTTACTTTTTTTTTTTTTTTTTTTGAAGAAGAAATGTTAAATTTTACACTGACTTTAGATATGAAGAAAGTGAAATTTTTTACACCTCTAGAAACACTTGTCTTCATTTAGGATTAAATTAAAATAACTATTATTTTGTTTACAATTTTAATATAACATAGACAAATCTTCAACAATGGGAAGACTATAACTTAAGTAGTAGTTAAATTTTTAACTATATATGTCAAGGTTTCCTATTTTAAACGCAATACCAAAAACAAACTGACTGAGATGTACTTTCATAGAAAGTTTTGACCTGAATACCTGATTTCGAACACGCACGGCCAGACAGAAATTTTAATATTTTAGAAAAGGGTATTAAATCTGTCTACCTAAAAAATGATCGATCTTAAAGTCGTTTTCTGTAACACAGTGATTCTCAACCTGTGGGGCGCGCCCCCCTATGGGGGCACGAGCACACTAATAGGGGGGCGCAAGCATATCCAAGAGAAAATGTTATTTAAAAAAATTGATTAAGTGACTGAAAGGAAAGAACACACACACACATACAAAGCAAAATACATTTCGACATATTTAATAATTAACTTATTAAATTAAAACAACTTACTAAATTAAAAACAAATTTAATTATTAGTGGCTTCCTTGGGCCTGTCTTGTCGAGCAAAGCTTTTCGAAGGAGGGTCACTCACTCTCAGTTCTTTTTCTATACTTAGCTGAGATCTATATTTTGTCTTCAAAGAGCCACAGCAGAAAATCCAGTTTCACAAAGGTAAGATGTTGAAAATGTTAGTAGAATGCGAAATACCCTTGTTTTTAGTGCAGAAAACTCATCCTCCACTCCTGCCCAAAATTCAAAGAGTGGTTTATTACTAAATTGTCTTTTGGTTTCACCGTTTGCCGTGAAGTCTATGAAGGTTTCTTCCACTTCAATTGAGAGTCCTTCGTGAGGAGTTTAAAATGTATCCCTCACCCACTTGTAACTTGATATCAGTTTGTCGTCAGCAAGAAAGTACTTTTTGAAATTCGTTGCTAGCATTGCTAAATGATTTTCAGTGGTTACAAAAACAACTTTTACATGTTGTTCTTCAGCCGTGTAAGTTTTAATACAATCATTCGAATTTGCAAACATAGTTAAATAACCTCTTCACCAATTTTTTGAGGCTTTTTACATCTGGCTATTTTATAAGAAACTTTCTCAGAGGCAATTAAAGTTTTTTCATTCACAGAAAAAGTTTTTTTAAAGAATGATTTTTGCTTTTCATATGATTTTAATTTTAATTCGAAGAATTCTCTGGGTTTGTTTACGTACTCACTATGAAGTGTTTCCAAATGTCGTTTAAATTTATTAGGTTTCATGCTGTCTGCCGCCAACATTTTTGAGCAAATGATACACAGGGGCCTTGCTTCTTCATTTTCTTTAGTACTAGTGAACGCAAAATTTAAGTATTCTTGAGAATATTTTCTTGATTTTACTTTCGGAACCACGCTTGTCTGTGTACTTGTTGATGCTTGTCTATCGTCTAATGCTCGCTTACGATCGCTTAAAAATTTATCCATGATTCTGCATAAGTCTGCTGCCATGAATATTTAATATGGTGAATTGCAATTACACGAAATTTTATATAACATACATATTCAGAATAGATTCCATGGCGATAGAAGGATCGACTCGAATGAGATTGTCTGGAATTGAAATTGGCGTCATAGAACTTTCTCCTTCTACCTATGAGAAAACATTTGTTCACATCTGTTCACGCTCCTAACCTAACTTTTAAGCTGACCTGACAAATTCCAGGCAAATAGAAACTTCTTGCGAAACTGTGAGAATGCCCGACATGTCTGGACGCAAGAGCAATATAAAGGCATATTATTTTTGTTTTTTCAATGCTGAGGATCGATGTTGCAAAATACCAATAAATTTCAGTATTCTTGGTAATTTGTAAAGTTTAAATTTAAGGTTGTAGTGTAGGTTTAGCTCCAAAATACTCAAAATACATTATTATTGTATATATTTTATTGTATGCGGTGGGGAGGGGGGGGCGCAATGAAAATTAGGATTGAAAATTGGGCCGTGAATACTAAAAGGTTGAGAAACACTGCTGTAACAAATAAAATAGTTTTGAATATATATTTGGGATTGAAAAGCATATAAACACCTTGAACTTGGTTGTCCTAATGTGCCTTGTAATGAAACAAGACGGCTAATTATTAGAATAACGTAAGATCATAATTTTATAATTTATAATTAATTTAATTGACAAAAATTTATATATAGTGATGCATTAATGTTTGGATTAAGTGAGAAAAATGATTTTATGCCAACTTAAACTTCGCATGCTTTCTCAGTATTTTAACCAGCACCATCTGGTGTCAGGTTGGATAATTATAACATTTAAAAAGGAACATTTTTTCATGGATCCATTCGATATTTTCATTTTGACTGTACTTCCATAAAGCCATACAATAAAAACCATAGAATCAAAAATAATAACAGAGTTTGATATTAATTCCATTTATAATATTTAAAATAAAAACTGAGTTTCAATGATACGAAATTGACATTTTCAAGTTATATTTGTTATAAGGTAATTAAGCGTAACTTTCATAATTTTAGTGAAAAATAAGTGAGTAGTGCTGAACTCTACTTTGATTCTAGTAGTAGTATTACAGTTTAAAATCTTATATTGTTTTTAAAACTACTGCGATCTATTAGAACTTTAGTAACATTTAAAAAGATTTTTATTTTGTATCCAAGGATAAATTATGGTTGAAAATTCATTTATAATTTTGTAATTTTTAGACATTTCTTTATTGTATTACTTGCAACTGCAAAATTTCCTTTCCTTTAATATGTTTGACATATTGATATGCATTATGTTTTTACGAGTTTACACTGACACCTATCAGAAATTAAAGAATATAATATAGCAAAGTATTTTATTAAAGCAATTATAATTCTTCCAACTTACTAAAATTTTATCAAACAAATATTTATCTTGAAACTAAAGCATATATATCATAAGAAGATCTCAGTATATGAATAACTACTATAGTTGAAATATTTTTAAAAATAAAAAAAGATGAAATATGATAAATAATAATTTAAGTTTTACTACATAAAATTTTGTATTCTGTGAATAAGTAATGATGCCATTTATAGAAAAACATAATGCCCTAAGAGCATTATAGTGCTAATAAAAGCAAAAATGATGATTCGGATTTAAAATTAATGTCTCAAAAACAATTTTATTATCATATATATATATTTCATTTTTAAGAAAAGCATTCTGTTAAAAAGTTATAAGATGTAAAATATTTTAATCTCATTATATTAGTAAAAATGTTATTATGAATTGCGTTTAAAACTTATTTCCATGAAAGATTATATAATTTAAGAAAAACACTGCAAAGAAATGATGTTGCTGAAAAATTGTACAAAAATGGCTTTCCTGCAATAATACCCAAAAGGGTTACAAAGATAAAAGATTAAAGATTCATTTGCTTTTTAATCAATTAAAAAACTTTATACTGTGGAGAATCTTATCTTGTTCTATTCCACTTGTTAAGATAGAAAATATTATGCAGACATTAACATATTTTATAATGAACGAAATGAAAAAGAAGCTGATCGAACGGATTTATAGTACAATTTATTTGTATTTAATTTTTAATTGGCTTAAATAGCTAACATTGGTCAAGACTGTAATGTAAACCAAGGAGAGTATTCATTAACCCTAAAGCAGAGTACACAAAGTTCATTTGTGCAGCAGGCTTTCAATGATAACAGCAATTTCCATAAAATCAGTTTACTTTCTGATAACCATAAAGCTCTACACTTCGAGCCGGCATAATAATACTAAATTGTTAAAATAACAAGTGCATTTCACAAAAATAGGTTCACCATTTTTTAAACCCGATTGCAGCGAAACTTTCATTAATCAGAACAGATTGCAAGCGTACCCAACGACAGCACTATTGGAGACACGACTTGGTAGTCTGATATGACCCACTTTCAATAAACGATGATCCTCATAACAGTCGTCCTTAAATATTTGCATCTTTAGTAATGCCAACCGCGTGAAGCATAGCTAGACAAAAATCAGGTTCGAACAATTCATTTGAAATCATGGACCGAGGTTTCAAAAATATTCAATGGCACCACAAAACTTGGGTCTGAAAAATTTGTATGTCCAGCAAAGGCAATTATTATGCAATACATGCATGAAGTGCTTTTAGGAATCTACCAAATAACAAATCTTTTACGATGTTCTTAAATCGTTCTTTTTTCTATCACCTACTCCCTAAACGGGATCAATTCTAAAACTTTTGAATCTCCAACCTGAAGCTGGATGAGTGCACACGAAGCTTTTTTTTGTCTTTCGAAGTCTATAAAGATTAATAGAACCGAGGCGCGTCTGGACAGACTCTCAATCGAGCAACAAGGAAACCCACTCTTTTTATTTCTCGGAATTTCATCGCACAGCTTGTCGGCAGCAGGACTCTGATTGTGATAGATGTCTCCCGTCTCCGTATAGATAACATACGGCGAGAATGTCACGTGTCTCAAGAGGACGAATAGAATTTGAGATATAAAAAATTCCACGGTTTTTCTTTTCCTTTTCACTCTTGTTCCCATACGTGTAATTTTAGTAAAGGTGAAAAGAAAGTTTGTATGGGGGTCTTTTTTATTGAAGTTTTGTAGGGTTTTTTACGCCCTGATGTTCGTTTTTTTATCGTGTAATGAAATACGTGATCTCGCAATTGAACTAGTTAAATGACACTAGTGATAGGAATTTATTACTGAATAAAAGGAGTAAATAAATGATGATAGAGCTGCTGAAAATGTTTTTCCCTGGAGATCTTTGAGAAACGTTTTACTTTTAATGACACAGAACACTTGCAACATATTTTTTTCAGTTTCTGAACATTATTTTGAATTTTAGTTTCGAACGTTTTACTCTAACATCAGAGATTAACTTTTTTTCTTTATTTTTTATAATAATAAATTACTTAAATAAACTTTCTTCTGCATGAGTAATTTTGAATATGATTGCTTCAAGTGATCAAATTAAAAAGGGCATTACATAGCATGGAAGTATTAATAAATGGAACGCGATTATGAATTTTATAATTTTGTTTTCTTTTTAACTCGTTTTTGTCAAAAACAAATGCAAGTATGTGAGCTTACCCATCAAACTGATTGTTGAGTACAAACTGCTGTTGGGAATCTCCTTAGTATTTTTCCGGTTCTTAATGGGAAAATATGAGTTGAATAAGATATTTTTTTTTTTAAATTCTATCTACGAATTTAAAATAAATCCATAGATTCGATGAAATGTCATGAATACAAAAACTATTCATTTCGGAGCAATCAAATCGATAGTTAGTGGGTGCAATTTTGAAATTATTGGAATTTATTTTTCTGTGGGATAGTATGATTTCTAAGTAAGCAGTGGCGGTTTTCGGTCATATGAGGTCACAGGGACTGATATATTTTCAGACCCCTCCTTGGTAAACTCTATAGTTAACAAAATTATAAAGATAAAATTATTTCAATTTTAACTTTATATTAATATTAAGTTGTGATATCGTTATGTATTGAAAGGCAATTCCTAATGCATTTATATCTTTTATTTGTACACATATTATGCCTTTCATTGGACCATTTCATATACTAAATCATTTTTTATTCTTTCTTTTCTTCTTTTATTCTTAAATATATATATATATA
>JAPMOQ010007674.1:0-34689 GCA_026543055.1 Argiope trifasciata | reverse complement strand
CTACGAATATATATATATATATATATATATATATATATATATATATATATATATAATTTAAAAGTAGCAGCCATTGATTTCTGTAGCGATTTTTATTCTTTATGATTTCAAGAAAACAGTTCAATTTTTATAGCAATATTATTTCTCCAAAATCTTGAGAACTTGTATAAAGTGCATATAGGAAAAAAGCACTAAGAGAAAGTATTCTAAGCTTAATAATAAATTCGCAGCGTTTTGATTTTGAAAGTATTTTACTTTACACTTTACTTTTTCCTTTACACTTTTATCGGTGATTTAACATGTTTTTTTTAAGTAAAAGTTGAAAATTATGTGAATCAGACTGAAAAATGAATAGATTTGAACAATGAAATTTATCTTCGACTTAGCACTTTGATACACGTCATAGTAGATTTTGAGACCACAGCATACAAGGAGACACGAGGTGATCAACGCTACCGCCTGTGCGGAAATCCGCCACTGCACATATGATAAACATGCAATATGATTGTTTGTACCAAATCATATAAGCGAAAGTGAGAGAAGTTTTTTTAAGTAACATAAAATGCTTTACCCATGTCATACTCATTACTAGTAATCTGAGACCAACAGAAAATATGCATTCACTTATCCATTGTTTCATTTTGATTTAAACCACTCAATTTTTATTAACAGTTTGCGTGTTTGATTCAAAATTAATTAAAAATAATGTTTTAATTGTTTTCTTTACATTTTTTGATAGTGCCACTTGTTAGCTGTACAAAACTCCGAAATATGTCCTATGCTTACTTAAATAGTCATTGAAGAATTTCATTTTTAAAATGTATTTCTCAAAATTAAAATGGAATTTAATGTGAAATTTTTCAATATAATTTTGCAAGCTTCTATAAGTCTATATTTTGAACGATAAAATATCATTTTAAATATAGTTTTTATTGTAAATATTTTATAAGAAGAGTTTAGTGTTATTTCAATAAAAGTGTATTAGGGTCCCTATCTCTCTGTATGTACTGCCAAGAATTGTCTATACTTATAGACATTAAATAACAAAATCAAACAACATACATGAAAAAAGTAAAAAAAAAAATACTGAAAAAATATATCTCGCAAATGAGAAAATAATAAATTCTAGATAAAAGCGAAATAGTTTTAAAAATCTATAAATTTTTTTCATATTAGAAACTTATAGACATTATATATTAAATAATAGATATTACTTATAGACATTAAATAACAAAATCAAAGAAGATATGCGTAAAAAGAAGTAAAAACACTGAAATCTATAAGTTAAGTCTGTTAGTTAACAAGTAGTTCTGAAACCTATAAGTGTTGTTAGTTCACAAATGAGAAAATAATAAATTCTAAGTAGAAGCGAAAGTGTTTTAAAAATCTATAAGTTTCTCACATATTAGAAACGTATAGATGTTAATTAATAGACAATAGATATTAAATAATAGACATTAAATAACAAAATCAAAGAAGATGCGTGCAAAAAAGTACAAAACACGGAAATAAATGTATCTCACTGATGAAAAAATAATAAATTCTAATTAGAAACGAAATTATTTTTAAAATCTATAAGTTTCTTTCATATTAGGAAAGACAGCGACATCAACAACATCGAAAAAATGCATTTAATGAAAGACTGAAAAACATTTTGAAAGAATTAATCAATAAATTTTCTCGGAAAAAATTGTTTATTTCAATACGGATGATGTATTTTTTTCGTGATCATGAAAAAGTACTATCATGTTTCCAAACGTCTTCGATAATATTGAAAAAAAAAAACATAATTGGATTAAAAATCAAAGTCTGAAGAATTTTTTTGATTGCTAGATTCATTGAAAACAAATCAAGAATTGCATGAAAAAAAGAAATGTATATAATTTCTTTGAAGATAAAATTTTAATAAATAACAAAAAATGCAAAAAACATATTTATAAATTATATTACTTTAATATCTTCTTTTAAAAAACCAAATTTTGCATAGATATATAAGAATGCATTCGGAGAATTATTAAAGTAATTTTTTTTTTTGCATTCGGAGTAATTTTTTTTTTTCAACGAGAAAAAAATATATATACATTTCTCGTAAACAACATATATTGTGTTTCATTTCCAGATATGCCCACGCCTTTATTCTTTGACGTTACAACTTCATTTTCAAAAAAATATATTATTTAATTAAAAATTTTACCAAAAAAGATCTATTAGAATATAATTATGAATAAAAATCGTAAGAAAACAAAATGTCTCCCAAAAGTGAAGCCTAAATTCCACATACAGATAAAAAGAACAATAAGTGTTTAAGCATAAAAAAATTAATAAAAAGCAAATTCCTCCCTTAAGCGCCGGAAGTGCAAAAATAAATGACAGCTGAAAAAATTGCAGCTGAAAAAACTACCACTTCAAAAACAGCGATATAATTGAGAACAGTGAAGTAATTTATTTGTTTATCACATTGGCGAATCGATACAAGAAAAAAGAAGATGAAAAAAAAAATTTCACTTAATGCATAAACATTTCAATGCATCCTGTTGTTTTACAGCAGCGTTTTTTTCTTTTTCTTTAAGATATATTATCTCTACAGTCAATTCTGGAAATACATTTTTGTTGTGTTCGTGATAGAAAAGCCGAGATATTTTTTATAGGTTCAATGAAAAATGTATTATTAATTTGTTTTGCTTAAAATATTGATATAAAAGTTCTTGTTAGTGATAAAGAATGCATGTTATTATCAATAATTTTTAAGTCATTAAAATTTTAACTTTAATTTCTGAAAATTATACATCTCAACGGAAATGTGATAAACAATTTATTCATTTGCTATACGTCCTGGTTTTGAAGTTTTTTGACATGAGCAGAAATTAAATTAGGCTTAAAATATTTTTAAAAAATGTTGAAAAATATTTTACTAAGCAAATTATATCTAGTAAGAGGAATAAAAGACACATCTATTTTATTTGTGCTTATTTATAAATAATTTATAATAGTATATAAGAAAAAAATGCCTATTGTAGAATTGTTAATTAGTAAGAAATTATTTATAATGTAGGTCATAATAATTTCCTCTTTTATATTATTATAATGTATTTATTCAAATCTGTTTTTCAATTAAAATACTATCACAGGATTTCAATCAATGAACATCATTATATAATCTGGTAAAACCTTATTTTCCACAACAAATTAATTAGTAAATAAATAATTTCAATTTCTGTTAAAACAGCCCAAAATAATACATAAAAATATTTTTGAGTTTTTTAGAAGGTCGCAATTTCCATTTGAAATATTACTTTTTAAGAGTGAAGATACCTGTAGAAATGCGATACCTGTAAATAAGCGCAGTAAAATGTTAGTCATATCACTAACCTCCAAGCCTCCACTAGGGCACATGGATAAACCTCGCAAGACTGAATTTCTGGACCGCCGCAACAGCAACACTGGCGGGAACTATGGCTGAGTCCTAAGGGCCATCACCGGCCACGGTACAACCCTTGCCATAGGGAGTACGTACTGTCATCTATGGGTGGGCCAGGACCTCAACGTACTCTTGTTCCCACCGGGTTGATTAGATCCAACCACCATACCGGAATCATCTAAGTAATTTCACAATTTATTACACTCACAATGTACATTATTTTCTTAAAAACGGTAATAATGTATTACAATTTCCATTATACTTGATTCTTTAGTAGACGGTTACCGACAGTTAAGTTAAAAGATAAATAAAAGATCATGTAGATTCTTCATTCTGTTCACTCGTCTTTGTTGTTATTAATATCCAACATATATGTGATATTGTAGCAGCTACATTTCCATTTTATAATCTCTGTTTTTTATTAGTTGTTTTTTTAAAAAGTGGCAACAGTTGTAGCGTTTTGATGGAATAAAAATTTAGCGACTTGATATAGTTTCGCTTATTTCAGTTTTGAATATAATCTGAAATTATCATTACAGAAAGATAATCTATATTAATAACCAATCTCAATGAGTTCCAGATAACAGCGCTACAATATCAATGATAAGATGCTGTTAAAGGTATTGAGTTAATATAGAGACATTCAACATGGTCAGTTAGGATTTGGATTGTCACGACATTCGTATAAATTTAAAAAAAAATGCAGATGTCTATCGAATTTTGCATAAAATCTAAATAGATGAAGTTTGTTTGTCTGGCTATTTCAATATAAGTTAACACGAAGATTGGAAAAAAAAGGAAGAGACTAGATAGATAAGATTCAGTACCTTAATTCCATAACAAAATTCTCTTAATTCCAGCTTTCTCATAAGAACAATCTGACAAAATTAATATTTCAGTTGTACTATGCATTAATTTTTCCCCTCCATTTTAATTATTTTTCAAAGATAAATTAAATTTAAATTGCTTCTTCAATGAACCAACAAAATTAAGCTTTGGAAACTACCATCTAATACTTAAAAAAAATCATAGAAAATGAACTTTTAAAAACAAAAACAGAAGCCAGTTAAATAAATAAATAACAGTATCTGTGATATATAAGACACATTTCGGAGTCAAAATTTTTGTCTTTTCATGTTTCTGTTATGCATGATCCGGCATTCCTCAGTTAAAAAAAACATCCTTTGAAAAAGGATTCTTTATGCATTCTTCAAAGCGGACAAGTAAAATATCCTTTCGCAACTGTATTCTCCATTATTCTTTTGTTTCTTGAAAAAAATTTCCTTGCTGACATCAGGGAAGTCATTTTCTATTTTTAAAGAAATTTTTGTTTTCACAGTTTTATCACGGAACTTTAAAAAAAAAATTCGCATTATCATTGTTTTCGAATTTAATTCATTTTCCTCTCTTACTTCAGCTTATACGCTGATTATGAGTATAAGTTAATTCAACTTATTGGAGTAGAAAAAATGACAAAGGAAAATATTTCAAAGTTTAAAACATTAAATATTGCTGTCGCGAAGTTATTATGTGAGTGCATTATTTATTTTGTTCTAAATCATGTGATATCTATACAATTAATCAAATTCTATTTTCAGCTTCGGAATTGTGCTGTTGATTCCCATTTTCTTCCTTGTACTTTTTCGGAAATAATTTTTTCCGGCCAATGCCCTTTATATTTTGTCAATTGACTTTGAGACTTCGAAACACAAAACCTACAAAACATAATTTTCTCGCATAAGAATGTAAAACGTATATTATAAACTAATATATACAGTGCTTAGGCAATATAATAAAGTTATTTTTATCTCATGATATTATATCTTAAATTATATCTCCCAATATAACTCTTTAATTCTGTTGATAGACATTTTAGAAATATTGTAATTTCCACACATTTCTATTTAATATTGGGTCTAGTTTTAAATGCTATTTTCATGCAATTCTGTACAAAGCACATTTTGAGATTTAATATAATTCTCTTGTATAGAATTAAGATATCTATTATACCAAACACGCAGAATTTTTAATCGATAAGAGTAAACTTTTTAAATACATTTTAAATCAGATTTTTCTAAAGTGGAGCATTTACATCTAAGCGATTAATTTTCAATAACATACGGATTTTGATGCTTGTAATGCACTTCATCCAATTCATCTGATGAAAAACATCACATGCATCCTAATACCGGGTGGCCAGAAATAAAACACCCCTACTCTGACCTCCCTGGATATCGAACTACTCAGTGTAAAGGCTTGAAAATTTGTGGACATACTATTCAAAAAATGGGGAAACGGATTTCACGAAAAAAAAATTTAGTTCCAGAAATCACCGATAGGTGGCGCTGTACCACTGG
The DNA here is from genome assembly GCA_026543055.1 of Argiope trifasciata. Lineage (NCBI taxonomy): Eukaryota > Metazoa > Arthropoda > Arachnida > Araneae > Araneidae > Argiope > Argiope trifasciata. Next base: position 28,914 of record JAPMOQ010007674.1, on the reverse strand, counting down.
ACGTATGCTGAAAAGACACAAAAACACGTTTTAAACACATTTTATTTGAAAGTACCAAGCATACATGAAACAAGGACGTTATCGATGCAGGGAATGCTGCTCAATATGGTTCCCTTCCTGAAGATGTAAAATGTGAAGTCTGTGGACAGCTTGTTCAACTGCGGATCGTAACTGGTCATCTGAGATGCTTCTCACATGCAGACTGATACTCTCTTTCAAATCTGCCAAGGTTATCAGACGTTCTCGATAAACAAGGTTTTTTAAGTGTCCCCAAAGCCAAAAATCACACGGATTAAGATCCGGTGAACGAGATGGCCAAGTTGTCGGAAACGCGCGACTGATTATTCTGTCAGTGGTGAAATGTTGGCGAAGAAACTGTTGCACAGGGAGTCCAATGTGTGGAGGTGCTCCATCTTGCATAAAAGTAATGGTGTCAAGGCATTGGCGCTGCTGCAAATGGGGTACAACAAATGTTTCGAGCATCCTTTTGTACCTGTTGGCCGTCACGGTACATGTCTCAAGGCCATTGGAAGTAACCTCTTCGAAAAAGAACGGTCCAAGGATGAATGTGGCTGTGAATCCACACCAGACTGTAACTTTCGGTGAGTGGAGTGGAATCTCTTGGAAGGTACGGGGGTTTGTCGTGTCCCATATGCGACAGTTATGGGTGTTCACTGTTCCACTGAGGTGGAAATGGGCCTCATCGCTCCACAGAATCTGCCACGGCCACGATGCATCCACTTCAACTCTAGCAAGAAATGTCAATGCAAAGGTCAGTCGCATCTCCCTGTCTGTGGCCAGCAATTGTTGATTAGGGCGGATTTTGTACGGGAAACAATGCACCATTTTTCTGAGTACGTTCCACACTGTGCTATAGGGAACACCCAAGTGTCGTGACACTGCACGTGCACTACTGCAGCCTAAAACATTATCCATTGACTGTTCAACAATACCGGTGGCAACATCTTCAACGACATCTGAACGAACCGGTTTGCGTCCTCGACCAGGCTGAACTCCAAGATGTCCAGTTTCCTCGAATCGAGCGATCATTCTCCTGAGAGCTTGTTGAAGCAATGGTCCCTTACGCAAATCCTTAAGTCGGCGAAACTCTCGAAGTGCTGCTGGAGCATTTCCTTTATTCTCGTAAAACAACTTCACAAGCAAAGCGCGTTCTGGCAGCGTGACAGCCATCACTAATAAGAATGACATTCCCCACCTTTTAACTTCTTTTATACCCAGAATATGGCTTCTAACCATGCTTTATGCAAATTTTTCTGGTTACAGTATGAAATTGCAGTTACAACGGGAGTTCTAGCTTCTTTACTATTTTTATTTTCCATAAGGGGCAGCAAAATTAAAAAGGAAGCATGGAAGCATTCCATTCCGCATAAACATTTTAATTTTTATTATTATTTGTGTCTTTTGATCATAGTTCCAGTTGTGCAGCGCCACCTATCGGTGATTTCAGGAACTAATTTTTTTTTCGTGAAATCCGTTTCCCCATATTTTGAATAGTATGTGTACAAAATTTTGAGCCTTTACACTGAGTAGTTCGATATCCATGGAGGTCAGAGTAGGGGTGTTTTATTTCTGGCCACCTTGTATATAAAATTAAGAGAAGAATTAAATGTGAAATAAAAAATAGGCGAGTAAACAAATTATTAATTCTTCAAAAATTTTGAATAAAATGCACATTCTTTGCTATTTTTATTAAATTAGAGGAAGAAATTTTTCTTTATCTCATATTCTATTTTATCATTTCTTCAAAAGATGATATAATTCTTCTTTTTAATTTTTGATGTAGTAAACTATCTTCACACATTCTCTTGTTTCATCTCTGAAGAAAGGCGAAACCGGTGCATTCTACAGGAAATACATTTTATAATTTTGTAAAAAAGGGTTCTGCTAAAAATAATAATAAATAATAAAATTATAAAAAAGGGTTCTGCTATTATTGTTAAAATATGTTAATATTTTAAATATGATTAGTAATATTTATTACAAAGATGTTGAAATGAAAAAGACGAAACGTAGAAAGAACGTAACCTTTGACATATTTGCCTATGCCGATTGGGGGAATGTAGAGCACATCTAGGAAGTCGATTTGATGCCCGGGCATCCGCATGCGCAGGAGAGGTCAAAGGTTGTCATAAAGAGCGACATCCAATTGACGTGGTTTGTCCAATTCTTCAAGCATAGAAGAACCATAAACTCCGATGTGTATTGTCTGACACTCCGAAGACTATGCAGGCCAATCAAGTACAAAAGACTGATGCTACTCTTGGATGGTGTTATTCTACTCTATGATACCATGCGTTCTCACTTTCCTAGGTTCACACGCAGAACTGGCCAAATGCAAGTGGAAGCAGATCGATCATCCACCCTTCAGCCCGGATATACCGCCCTGTGATTTTCATGCGCTTGGCATACTAAAAAACATCTTAAAAGGAAAGCGATTCAACTCGGAAATCAAACTTAAGTATGTTGTGTGTCTCATGAATTATGGGAACAACAAATATTTCGACTCGTTAATCAATGGGAATCGTTGTGCTCAAGTATATATCGCATATTTTGAATAAAACCTTTATATGATTTCATTTATATGACCTTCATACCTTTAATTTGAATGTCTCTTGAATATCTTGCCCTGTATCACTTCATTGTTCTGAAGCAATTGTAAACACATTCTAAAAAAGTTGAAACACTGTTATATTTCTTAAATTTTATAATTTCAATTATTTTTAGTCCCACAGAGCAGATATTTCACAAACAATTTTCAGAATCTTATTCGCCTGAGAACGTTCATTCCAAATCGAACATTCCTTGAAGCAGTGAAGTATGTTTTGTTTGTCTGCTCAAAACTAACCTCTCCGAGGTATACACGGACCATGACAACCAGCTGTATCAAAACACAATTCAGAGAGGTTCTTAGAAAAGAATAAGAATACACGGAAAAAGAATATAAATGGGACTACCGAAAATAATGCAGATGATACAAAAAGAAAAATACGGAAACCAGAATCTGTGACATATGCCATCCATTCTTGGATAAATATTAAATCTAAGCATTCGTGCAATCTTCGAGATGATATTCACAACACACGAATTTCCACAGTTCAAAAAAAAAAATGAAAAGGAAACTTATTATATTCATCTTGAAAATTGAAAGCATCTTAATCTTCTTACTCCTCTTTTTTAAATGAAGATAATTTTTTAATCAATCTCTTATAAATGAATTATCTTACTGAGGGAAATATAAAAATATGATTAAATCTAATTCAAAATGTTATTTCCACGAAAAGCAACTAGTCAACTTAAATATAATTTTAACATGCCAAGAAGTCTAAAAAAAGTATTTAGGTTAAAGAGATATTTTTAATCATTATGAGGGGGAAAATATCAATCTAGAAATACTATGAAGTTATGATGTAAAGGTGAAAATTTGTTTTACTTTTTTACAATATATTTACTTTCAATACTCAAGTTTTGCATGAAAATGTTCTAAAAAAATTTCGAAACGAGTTAGTTATTACCAGAAAAGCAAAATTGATCTTAATTAAAACCAAATAGTAAAGACATAACACACTGCTGTGATTTTATTTAATTAATTTTCATTGCCAAAGCAAATATTGCCCTTAATTGTTTCTATAATTTGCTCATTTTTTTATCAAACAATTCAAAAGATCTTTAGTTTTAGGCATAAGATTACTGTAATTTCTGAAAAAGAAGCTAATTGTTTTACTTTGTAAACCAAATGCTATTGAGAACATAATTATATATTAAAAGACCAATTTTCATGCAAGTCTAGATTAATATAATAAAATATTAAATTATTAAGTATTATCATTATAAATGATATTAGTAGTTTTTATTATTGATGTTATTTATTTATTATTATTATTAGTGATGTTACTAAATATTATAATGAGAATACAGTAATACATGAGGAAGTAAATATTATTCAAAATATGTATCTACATATTGAGAATTGATTACTGTTAAATGAGTGTAATTATATATTCAAAATATTAATAGATCCATTCGTATTTTGCAAAAACTCATCTAAGTATCATTACAAATGACACAAGTTATTACTTTTTAAAACAGTATCATTCATTGAGAAACATCTTTTGACATCAAATAAATACTTGTTTCATAAAGTATTTCCAAAAAATTGTGAATCACCTTAGTCTGACCCACATTTAAAACATATTATCCGTGCAAAATTAAGTAGTTAGGTTCAGCTACGTTACAATATATTCAGAACTAATTACTTACCCCAATGAGTAACTCGTCTTGTGATGAGTTACGCATTATGTGATTTATCTTGATAGGACACTCTTTGAGTTCTTCATCAAACTTTTTCGCACTCTCAAAATTAAGTTTATTATCCAATGAATGCCTTTTAGCTCAACAAATCATTTTATAAAAAATATCTTGGGCGTAATTCTTATGAAATAAAAAGCCCACTTTAATTATGGTAATGGACTATTGTCATTAAGAGGAATTTGGTTTTTTCCATTTCACATCTTATATATTATTTCTAAAATCTATAATATGCTTAACTTAATAATCTAAAAGGTAGGTACGTATGAATTAATAATAATTTTAAAATACTTATACAATGGGAGCAATACAATATTTCAAATATATGATTAAAAATATTCCTTTGAACCCAACTTTTTCAAGCAAAAGGCAATACTTTAATTTTAATAAATTACTTTATTCTAATTTTTCTAGAGTAGCTTTTTGTTTTATAAAAATTATTACAGTTATTTAATACTCTGAAGTAATCAAACTTATTCATTATTTTATGTATTATATTCATAAATATTCTATCAATATGTTTTGAACTTAACAATCAACATAGCTTAACAAAGCATATCTTCAAACCTAGAGTGACTAGCCACTTTTCAAAATTCCAACTCTATTTCATTTTTTTTCTTTAATTTATTAGCAAATGTTTTCATTCAATAGAATTTTGCAATATTTGTAATAATCATGACGTTTCTCATTTTTTTTTCTCAACGTCTGTATCATGTAAATTGAAATTTATATTCGATTTTATTTACAATAATGTTCATATTTTGAGTTTTCCTCTTTTTAAAATAAACATAATTACAAAACAAATATTTTCATTCGAAATTTCATTGACATAATTGCCATTGACAATATTTATATACATCATTTTTTTATTATTTAAAATGAAAAAAATTACTTTTAACTTTTAATTTTTATATTTAATATAAAGCCGGAATAACTTTACTTGAAAAATCAGTCAACTAATTGGCTTCTCTGCTATGAAAATGATAAATTAAATCATTTTCCTAATAGTGGATGACATATTAAGAGAGATTATTAGTTTAATGAGATCCACAAAACTTTCTTTTGTAAACAATAAAAAAACAAAAGAATATAAACCATTATTTAATGTAAAAATGCTTTTCTATCCAGTTTATTACAATGTAGATAAATTTTTTTAGAAGTATGTATTTTAGTTTAAAATTTCACAATGTTGAGAAAATAGTGAATAAAAATAGTATCAAATTCTCCACTTTCTCCACATTCATTGCCAATATCTCCAGTTTCGATAAATATAAAATGGATCAGAACTATTGTCTTAACTTCAGGAACTACAAATGATTTGCTATCCTAATCCGAATTTAAAACTAATTATCCGTATAAAAATTAGCAGTTGCTCCAAGTAAATTTGCTGCATATTCCAAAACTTAATTCATTCAAGCAGATTTTGTTATTTTAGTAGAATAGTTTGATTACTTTTGACAATTTTTATTAACTTTTTGAGAATATTAATTTCTTTTCGGTTGAATGTAGTTTAATACGTAAAAAAAATATGGGGATTAGTTTGGGTTACTTCTGTAAGATCGTGGGCATTAAATGATAAATAAGATGATGTTTGTAAAAAAAAATTCATTTAAAAAATAAAATTATTGTAGAATGAAAATATATTTACTTAAGAAATTAGTTCCAAGAATTAAATGTTTCTTCATTTCGTTTCAAATTTAATTCACTTTTGTTTACAATTAATTCGTTATTTTACCGTCTTAAGTGAATAGCCTGAAGTATAAAAGTATGAAAATGTATCTGTCTGAGACTAAATATTTTATTTAATCCTATAGTTAATTAATTTACAACTTTTAAAACTCCTGAATATATGTGTCTTAAAATACTGAAAAAATAGAAATAGCAGAAAATGTGATAAAACAGATATAACGTTTGAGTGGTGTTTAAAAAATGAATTACGTTTGGAACAATGATTTGATATTTAAGTATAAAATCGACTTTTCTAGATATTGGAAAAAAAATTAAATCAGCATCACAATTATATATTATACTTGAAAAGATTTTAGAGCAAAAATATTTGTATAAATAGTTTTAAAGTAATAAAAATGCAAAGTAACAAAAATAAAAATAACAAAAAAAAAGAATTTATAATAGTAAAAAATATAAAATTACAGAAATTTATATGGCCATAATATTTTTAAATATAATATCAATCTTTTAAAAGTTAATTATAAATCAATGTTAAAATTATTATTATAAAATATAATAATTATAATAATTATGTTATTATTATTATAAAAAAACATATTATTATAAATATTTAGATTAATATTTAAATAGCAGAGAAAATGAAATACATTTTTGAACGCATTCAATTAAGAAAATAGATTTGTTAAGAAGTGGGTTCTTTCGTCATATTTCGAGAAAATACATTCAGGTCGTTTAAACCTTAAGGATAAATTAGAATGAAACATATTAGTTCAAATATCATTAAATGATGAATAAAATATTAAGAACGAAACAAGGAAAGGCACTAAATGCTCTAAAAAAATACAAATTATACTTTACTACGCGAAATTTTGGTTAAATACATAAATGTAAGAAGATAAACACATATAATTTCTTCTTGAATTTTCTTGAATCAAGAAAAGAAAGGAAAAACTAAAAGTGAAAGCACTTTAAACTGCGAATTAATTGAAAATGACCCAGTAAATTATTTTGTTTATTTTAGTAGTAGATCGATATCCAAAAGCTTTAAAAAACAGTTTTTTCACTTAATTTTTAAATTCTTGGCAACAGCGTGTTGTTTTTTTTAAATTGCTTGAGCTTTATTTTTAACTTTTCTATGAAGCAAAGCAGTCATATATATTAAGCTTTTATTCTGATAAAAAATTATTGTTTAAGAAAATGAGAACATGTTTATTTTCATAGACATAACTAAGAAAAATAAGAGGTTGATTTACTTTATTTAAAACTCTTCGTACTGATGGAAGAAATATTTTAGAATTCTCCGAAGAAATATTTTAGAATTCTCCGAAGAAATATTTTAGAAGTGTATTATTTGAGTATAATATCTAAAGTATTTGATACTCAAAAAGAAGACATTATCATAAAAAGCTCTTCTTATTAAAATGCATGTGTAACAGTTTTGTTCAAAATTGTAAGTAATTTTTCTAATGCTCTTGGTTGAGCTTTGAGAAATTGTATAATTTCTCACAGCTTCGATCGACATGGTAAATGTACTTTAATTATCTGTAATGACTACAAATATGGCAACTTTAAATAAACGGATCACTTAACAAAGGTAATGTGATTGTCACAAATTTAATTTTATATCTACTAAGGGCATATTTCATGATGGAAATATTTATAATCCTTTAAAATGGCATCAAAAATTCCAATTACGATTAGCATTTATACCTCATATCTCTAAAAGCAATGCATTTCTAACTCAGAGAAAAGTGCAAAACTACTCGTTGATAGCTTTCAAGACAAATATAAGTATATGCAGATCTATGAAAATATTCTAATGCTTTGAAATGATTTTTAATCCTTTTATGGATACTGTTTAGTACATAAATAACGTCTGAAATACTGATGAAGCAATGCTAAATGACACTTTGAAAACAATCAAAATGATTTTATATTCTGAATCAACACTTTTGATTGCATTTAATTGCCTATTTATTTTGAGAGTTTTTGAATCTATTCATGCTAATGTAAAGTAATTGCAAGCTTTATACGTTTGACATACACAATTATTTGTTTTGGGAATTTAAATAAATTTGTAATATTGTGTTCAGTTACGATGAGTGTACCTGATTCAGTACTAAACCTCTAAAATAATTTTATGAAACAACACAGTGGAAGTAAATTTTATTGCTTATCATTTGTGTTATTTTAATTTTAATTCTATTATAATTTTGAGAAACATTACAAAATCAATTTTTGCATTACAAATCAGTTTAAGAAACATCAATCTACGAACAAAACAAAAACGTATCAAATCGTTTGATTTGTGTTTTCATTTATGTCATTTCATTTATGTTAATTTTAAGTAATACAAAAGAAGTCGCATTTATGTCAATATAATAACAAAACTAAATATAACAATCCTAATAATTTTGTGAAAAATACATGATTCATTGAAAAAAAAATCATTTTTCAAATAAATATACCACAGATTAATGGTCATATATTGAAGTTTAATTATATGAACGCTGCTCCTAAACTGAATTTTGAAAATACACTGATGGAAAAAAAATCCCAACACCAAGAAAAAATAATTGTAGAGTAATGAACTTTTAGAAATACATTTTTCTAGGTAACATATTTAATTGATTCGAGTTTCAAGATCACAGGTAGATCCATTGGCGAGAAGAGCCATTTCAAATGTGAAATGTTGGTACATTAGTAACAGGTGTAACTGCCAGAATTATGAATGCAAGCATGCAAAAGTGCATGCAATGTTCGTACAGGTGTCGGATATCAGTTTGTGGGATGGATTTCCATGCCTGTTGCACTTGGGCGGTCAATGCAGGGATGGTTAATGCTGGTTGTAGATGACGCTGGCGTTGTCGTCCAATGATGTCCCATACGTGCTCGATTGGAGAAAGATCTGGTGATCTAGCAGGCCAAGGCAACATGTCGACAATCTGTAGAGCATGATGGGTTACAACACCGGAATGAGGGCGAGCGTTATCCTGTTGGAAAACACCCCCTTGTATGCTGTTCATAATTGGCATCACAACAGGTTGTATCACTAAACTGACGTACAAATTTGCAGTCAGGGTGCGTTGGATAACCACGGGAGTGCTCCTGCTGTCATACGAAATTGCTCCCAAACCATAACTCCAGGAGTAGGCCCTGTGTGCTAGGCCGCAGACAGGTCACTAGCAGACATTCACCTGGCCTCCGTCTAACCAACAAACGGCTATCACTGCGACCAAGGGAGAACCGGCTTTCATCAAAAAACACAACAGATCTCCACTCCGTCCTCCAATGAGCTCTAGCTTGACACCACTCACGTCGCAAACGGCAGTGGTGTGGAGTCAGTGGAATGCACTGTACAGGGCGTCTGGCTCGGATCTGTCCTTGAAGTAACCGATTTGTAACAATTCGTTGTGTCACTATGGTGCCAATTGTAGCTCGAATTTCAGCTGCAGACACAGTACGATTAGCCACAGCCATACGCCGAATACGACGGTCTTCCCTCTCAATAGTACCAGGTGGCGGCCCGGAACCTTGTCTTCGTGAGGCAGTACCTTCCCTTAACCACTGCCGCCAATACTCATGCACAGTGGATACATTTCTGTCAAGTCTTTCAGCAATATCGCAGAAAGAAAACCCAACTTCTCGTAGCCCTACAACACGACCTCGTTCAAACTCAGTGAGCTGTTGATAATGGCTTCTTCGTCTTCTCAGAGGCATCCTTGACTAACATTAACCCACTACGTCAAATCTGAACTGTAAATAACGATCACGAACCTTATAGCGTTTATTTAAAGCAAACCTCATTTGCATGTTCATAGTGTCACTATTAGCGCCACAGTTACGCGCGTAGCTCGAAATTTGAATCGACGTCATCCTTTAGATGTATAAACACGTACCAAATTTCGTTTATCTAGCACAGCTTCTTCCTAGTGTTGGGATTTTTTTTCCATCAGTGTAGTTTTGAAATGGATTTACATTCTAGTAATACCGTGCACTCCAAAATTATCATTGGCTTTCATCCCTTAGATACAATATGAGCAACATGTTTTTTATAAATATTTAATAACAATTTTCATAATAAGAACGCTTTACAACTTTTCTATAAAAAATACATTATGTGCATCTTGCATTGCATCTCACTTCCAAAAAACGAATGTTCTTCACATAAATAAATGAATTGTCTGTTCTTATAGCATATTTTCTTAATACAACAGCAAAGTATACAGAAAATATTTCAATTTTTTTTGTAATTACTATGACAGCAATACTTTGAATTACTGAAAACAACCTGTGAAATTACAAAAAAGAAAATAAATAAATAAATAAAAAATAAATAAATAAAACCAACCTAAATCCTTTGATTTGACTTTTTGCAACTTTTTTGTTAATTTCTTTTTTTATTTAATTTTTTCTTATATCGTGCATCATCTGTAAGCTAAGGAACTGTCTAAAAATGGCTGAACTGTCATTATCTATTGATCCTTAGAACATTTAATTCATGATTCTGATAATAATTTGTAAGATAAAAATTTCTTTTTCCCTCTTCAGGACAAAAAATTGGAAAATTATGGAATTAAATTAAATTAATTAAATTAAATTAAATTAATTTCTCATATTAATTCCTTAATCCTATATGAAAAATTGAAAATAGAATTGAACAATTCTTACTTTTATAATGGAATCATAGCGTTTCCAAATGCCACAAAAAAGGAAATTGTACCAAAATAAAAATTAAAACATTCATCAACATTAAGCCTCAATTTCTTTAGATATTCCATAAATCTAGAACCATTGATACAAAATAAAATTTAAAAAGTAAATCATTTATCAGCCTGACCCACAAGCTTCACATATTATGCGAGTAAAATTGAGCCGATACGTCAAGAAATATTGAATACCATCTTTAAATTCCTTCTAACTTCTATCAAAGAATCATAATATTTCCAAATACCACAAAAAATAAATTTTGTGCCAAATACAAACAAAAACATTCCTCGACACTAAGCCTTAATTTCTTTGGCGTTCCATAAATCTTGACCCATCAAGGCAAAATATAAAATAAAAAGTAAATCATTTGTCACCCTGACCGACATGCTGCACATATTATCCGTGTAAAATTGAGCAGATACGTCAAGAAATGTTGAATATATTGGCTAATTGCACCTAGTTAGGTTCTTTGTGCGTCACGCAGTTGGATTAATCAGGAAACAGTACTTATCGAGTCACTCATCAAAATTTATGAATTCACTCACGGAATTAAACTTATTATCGAATGAATGCCGGCGGCAAAGAACCCGTTATGTAAAGAGCATACTCCCATGCTAAAAAGTATCTTTCATTATGCAAGTGGACTGTCATTTAAAAAGGGGAGTAATATTTTTCATTTGACGCCTTTTTCGCTATTTTTTAAAGTAGATGGAGCTCTAAATAAATTACTAATTAATATAATGCACTTTTATAAATCTTTGGATGGATTTCAGTTACATTAATGCATTATTTTAATTACAGGTAAGTTAATTTCTTATTTATGCAATAGAAATATAAACACTGGCGAATTATTTTATAATTCTGATTATATACTGATATTTTGATTTATTGGTTCGATTGATTTACTTTTATTACTATTTCTTTTATTACTTAAATATTGCGTATGGTACCATGGCGTATTTGTTAGATGATTAATGAAGATGATAAGATTATTTCAGTTTAATGAGATGTAAAACATGGAATAAGACGGGTTTCTTGTATGACTGTTGAAAAAAGAGAAAGATTAATTTTAGTTTTAAAATTATTTTTATTAGTTATTTTCACTTACACAATGAGCATTCTGCATTCCTGATATTCATATAAATCTAATGCAGTAATTTATCTTCATAGAGATGATTGCTTGCACATTAATTGTGTGTTCTACCAAGAAATTAATGATTTAGTGAGAAAATTAACTATTTATATTTACTTATTTTAGCTAACTTCCTTTCAATAAAAATTTTAAAACACCATCTATAGGAGTCCATGGTCAGTTTTGCACTAAGATTCAGTACATATCATGATATATTAAAAATATTGACTATACAACTGGGTTATAAAATTCCGCAATAATCATGGCAGTTTGTATTTTATTATTTATTCCTAAATAACATTATTATCCTGACAAAATATCAATCTTTTATCAATGAGGATTATTATTAATAACAAAAAATAACGATTCATTTAAAATTATCGAAATTAAAATAATGTTCTTTTACAGAAATAAAAATGACTGTTATGTATAAATACAAATATTAAAATTATGTTATTTTAGAGAAATTAAAATTATATTTGTTTCATCATAATTCTCAATAAGAAAATTATTTTATACAATAATTATTATAATAATGTTTTATATAATAATTATTATAATAATGTTTCCTGTACAGGTTTCAATTGTTGAGAAAAAGAACATATTTAAAATATTTCTTTGAAATACCATTATTATTATACTTTAAAAATTTACTCTTTATTTGCTAATAAATAACTAAGATTTCGTTTTCAAACTGTGCAATCGTGTACAGTAGAATAGCACATAATTATATTCACAACTGCAAATCAGAGCAAGAATTTCAGCCAGGTTCAAGAAGACAAAGAAAAAGGTCTACACCTATGGATTATTTGTATGGCCAGGTATACCTATGGCCAGGTATTCTGACAAGCTGTAACATGTCAGATTTAACTTAACTGGTTATTTTATAAGAAAAATAGCTATAAGCATTGACTGGATACTATTTTTAACATATATCTAAATTCACATTATTTTTTTTTTCATTTTTCACTATATATGGTATATTATTTTTATCTAAGTTAACTCCAAGTAAATGTTATTTATGTTGTATTCTAAATGTATATTATTATTACAGTTTAATTATTACGATTATTAAATTCATTAATATCCTTAAAAAAATATTATTTATGCTGTGTCGAAAAACTGAGATATTGACAATTCTCTAAATTTATTTTATTTAAGATTCCATCTTATATTGCTCTGAATTGAAGGAAATGTTGTTTCAAAATCAAAGGAATGCTATTCGAAATTCTGTATAAGATTTTACTTGAAATTCTAGATAATCGTTTTTCGAATTCGCCTTGGAAATTTATCACAATGTTATTGTATACTATTTTCTAAATTGTTTTATGTTTATATTCATGGTTAATATTTCCTACCTGCTTAGATGTGATGTTCTTTTGTAAAAATTAAGTAAAATAAATAAAAATGAGCAAAAGTTTGGAATATACATAAGAAATATATATCAGAAAATTATTAGATTTTTATAAATGTCTCTCTCTCTCCCCCTCTCTTTATATATATATATATATATATATATATATATATATATATATATATATGTTTGTGTGAGTGCGTGCATATGCGTGTGTATATGTATGTGTAAATTTATTATATCTATAAATTTATAGGCTCAATAAAAAGGTAGTTGTACGAATAATAGTAAACTTCAAGGAAAGGTAAATAATTTTTTTGAAACCAAGCAAGATTTGAAGAATTATTTTAATTTGTTCCCGATTCATATTTCTTCTCTTTTTTAAGTATTTGTGACATATTTATTGTCTGATATCGATATGTCAATAACTCCTGCAAAATAATTAACCTCAATAGATGTTTTAGAATTTTTTTCACATAATGAAAATAATTTAAATATACAAATCAATAATCCTAGAATAAAGAAACATTAGAATTGAGTCTTAAATTTAGTTTCTAAAGATTACATTTGTCTTTCCAGCTGTTTTGACTTGAAAGTTATAATCAAGTGAAAAAATGACATTTTTTTCAATTTTCTGTGGTTGAAATTTGTTTTTTACAATGATATAAAGTATATTACACTTCTTGAATAGTATAATATAGCTTTTTGTAATTGGTAGAATATAATTCCAAAAACTCCTAAGTTAACTTTCTGCTTTAAGTTCATCACTATCATCAAGGTTAATATAGAAATAAATGAAAGGTTTGCCATACTTTATGTCAATTGCAATTTTAAACATTTTCATGGTAATAAATAGAGCAAAAGTCTGCTTTTTTGTTTTTTCGTTTCATAAAGCCCATGTCGGGTGACATAATTCCTCGCCTTTTTAAAACAAAATTTTTTTCAGAGATCCAAAGTTTCCAAAATTCATTAATATTCATTAGATAAAAATAAAATCAAAACTTTTTGAAACACTTATTTTTATGATTTATTGTTCCATTTATAAGTAATTTTTACAATATTTGTATGCGCCAAGGGTAGTATGAGTAATTAGAGCATTAATTAATTTGTAATAAATAATAAACATGGCTATTATTAATAAAAACTTATTTATTTTGTTGACCAGTGTTTATATATCCCACAAAGATGTCAATAGTAAAAACGAAAAGAGTTGAATATCTATATTGCTTCATTTCTAAAAGTAGGAAACTGTTCTGTTAAAATAATATTTTAAATTTATATGGACTCAGATGTATATGTACAACATATATGTGTAGCGAATTGAAAACACAACAGTCCATTTAATGTTTATCTTGAACCAACAACACAAGACCGACGTTTTAATTTCACGAGCTTCTGAAAATAATGCCTCAGCATGGAAAATTCCACTCTTTGAAAGTTACAAGATACCCCACTAAGCAATAAGGTATGGATATTGTGCATACACTATCTAATGATATTGGTGAATCAACAAATGTAATTATTAAAGGTCGAAAAAGTGTTACTCGTGAATAAGATAGGGTATAAAACTTTAATTCCCTTAGAGCAAAAATTGACCTTACTCGGTTAGTTGCGTATTACAAGAAAGAAACAAAAAGTTAATCATGTTTTCTGATATAAAAATCATTTATATTTTATACAAAAAATTAGAATCGAAGATACCCAGGTATATTAAGCTACAATCTTAAATCTGGTTTAATAAATATTGTTGCAAACACTGTAATTTACATTTGCTAAATTAGAAATAATGAAAGATAAAACTTTATTTTCTATTCATTAATTTATTGCAAGATATATTTGCTTGAAATGTAAACTTCTCACTGAAATAATCTTAAATATCCACTTAAAATTTTCAAGAGGTACAATATGGTCCTTTCAGATATCAGTGACATTTTTTTTTTTGTATTTTTAATAGTGTTTTATTGATAATATTTTACGGAAGTAAGATTTCAGTTATAATTACAATGAATTATTTTTTGTTTATTTGAATATATTATGAAATCTCATTCCAAAACCAATCTTAACCATGTTATGTACATTTCAAAAGAAAAAAAAAACGTGACTTATATCAATTACTTATTACATTTTGTTTTATTCTGAATAAGATTCCAAACAGATTTTGAAAACAGAATTTAAAAAAAAATAAAACATTAGTAAAATAATTATGCTGAATAACCGTATACTAAACAATTATGAACTTTTAATAAAAAACCTCTAAATTTTTAACTTTTTAATACAAGAACATCTTGGGAAGTCATTCATAAAATCTGGACATAAAAACCAAACTTCGATTATGATAAAAAAAATGTCGTCTTAAATTTTTCTCAGTTGTAATTTTTTTAAAAAAAATTGTACTGTAAAAAAACTTACTATTACTTAAGAAGTGTATGGATTAGTTAACATTTCTGTTGATCCGATTAGAAAGACTCTAAGAAATCTTAGGATTAGAGATTTAATTTCACTTATTGATATAAGAAACTCTAACTTGGCCGATGAATTGATACGGGTTAGGCATTCCAACAAGTATAAAATCTGAAAAAGGCATAAACTATCAGTTATTGAACGTTGCTCTTGCTGTCACAACAAATGGATTTCCAGTAGATATTGTCAGGCTTTATCAAAATCATTTTTTGCACCCGAGCTAAGATGCAATATATTATGATTCGCCTAAATTGATGCAAAAGAACTATGTGATCCATCCGTAATAAGGCATGCATTTAGCGTTTATTTGTATTGTGAAAGTTTTAATTAATTTCTTTTCATTGTGTAATTATCTTGATGCCAGATCCTGAAAAATAATGCTTGGTTTCTAATTAATTGAACATGTAATTAACTTTGTATGTTTGCAATTTGACAATATTTAATATTTTACACATTTAATTGCTCGGAAATTAGCTCAACTGATTCAGGTCAGGTAGGAAGAGCTGTTGATAATGTATACATTCATAGATAGAGAAATTTGTATTTATATTATGATGATAATAAGATATGCATATTAGAATTTAAAATGAAATATTCGAACGCTTATTTAATAAAGATTTTACCACAGTTTAAATATTTACAAATATAAAGCATACCGTAAGTTTCTATTCTTAAATAATTGTGAGAATAAAGGAAAGAAGATGTAAATGTAAAACTGAAAACATTGTAGCAATATTAGTAAATAATAGTTTCTATTTTTATACACTTTATATCATTTTTTTCAAATACAATGGACAAATTCAAATACATTTCAACATTGAATCTGTTTCTTTTCTACAGTTTTAACATCAATTCTGCATATTTTCAGTTTATACTAAAGCGAAATAAGCTGGAAAATTGTTTGTAAAAATTCAAAATTTTCTTTTGCACGATAAAATACAAAAATAGAGGGGCATTGTGATTTAAAATGTTGAAGAATTCCAAAATATATATATATAATAATATACAAAAGTGCACACAGTTGGAAACATACTTTAAAATAAAATTCAGATCCAGGAACCAAGACCCAACAAAAACGGAATCTATTGCATATGCAGTAGATTTCTGGGAAATATTCTTAAACGTGTTTCTTGTGCAGTCGTATAAAATATAGAGAAATCCATGATTGTGATAACTGTCTTATTTCTATATTTTTCAAATATGAGAAAACATATGATTTCTGTTATTCTGTTTTTTTTTTTTTTGTGAAGGCCAAGTGATGATACACCTTTTCGGAAATGCAATCTCAAGGTGTTTTTTTTTTTTTTTTGTAACAAAGAAGACACAATTTTAACAGAAGCAAAGGTATTGAATTTATTAAAATTGGGGTTGTTTTCATGTTTGGGTACGAAATCTTGGAATGTGTGTTCAAGTTTTTTCAACAGGTATGTTATTATAAATTTACATTTCTAAACCAATTTTGTAAATATAAAATTTCCATCTAATCAACAGGTATAGATTAGCAATGTAAGTATAACCCTTTATTGTTATCTGGAACATATTCTTCTTCTTCTTTCTGGTAAAATATATTTTTATGAGAGCATTAAATAAGCATTTAAAAATAATAATTAGGATAATCAGTTGCTTAAAATTCAATTGAGCTACCTTAATAACTCTGAAATAAATAAAGTCTATAATTAAACATCGTTTGAATTCAAAAGTGGTTAATATACACACAATTGCCCATTCACAATGTAAGGCAACATAGCAACATAAACTTCAGCGATTTTCATAAAATTACAACTCCTGACATAAAACACCACTGTGCTTGTTACTTGTGTCTAAGATTTTCTTATATTTAGCTATCCTCATTTCTTATTATTGGTTATCATTATTTGTAAATTCAAAATTCATTTTTTAAAAATGGACAAAATTTTTTATGCAAGTGGAATTTCTTAATATTTGGATTCTACCAATTAAGGATTTTTTTTGAAAAAATTGATTTTATTTTTCAGGTTTTGATTATTTGAACACAGTAATGATATTTTTTTTCTTAAAGCAAAACACAGTTTAGGCTTCATTAATAAAATTTCATCAGATTGCTGGAATTTCATTATTATTTCAAGTACTCAGCTAACCTAATCAATGCAAAATGAGCTTCAAGCGTTAATGTAAGACATTACTGAATTTGAGTTAAATTACTTCTAACAAAAAAAATTATCTTAAATTACTTAAAATTGAGTCTTAATAATACTTACCTCTGAACATTCGACGATATTTTTACTCATAACACTCAGTGGTATGTTTACTTTCCGCTTTCAGTTTCCCCTTAACGATCTATGGTAAGTATGCTGACTTATTACTTATTTCCTAAATAAAATGACGAATCAAAGAGCTTTTGATTTTAGTATTTGCCTCATCAGTTTATCATGATATAATCCTTGGAAGTTTCATTTGCCAATACCCGGAATTATGTCCTATGAAACGTTAATATTTATTTGACGTTTTTTCGCATAGTCCTGACTTGATTTGTTACAGATAGTATTCCAGCATGTGAACTTAAGAACCAAATCAGCGATATTGTTTTCATAACCTTTATATATACTCATTGATAATTTCCGAAGTAAAGGTGACTCCACTAAAATGTCGGAGGGCAAGAAACTGTTACCACAGAGGAAATCAAAGCATGAACCATCGCAGGAAATCTACTATTTCAAAAACAATGAGAACTACGATTAAAGCTGAAAACTCCTAAAGAGTAAATTGGTATAGCATTAGAACACTTGAATTTTTGTACATTAATAACCATTCATACTTCATGCCCGGTGGAAATAATTCGAAATACGCTTGATGCAAAATGAAATATCGCCAGGAAATATCCAGCAATGTTAATCGAATTTTATTAATTATGGTGACCATGCTGTAAGATGAGAAATTATTTCTTGTTTTATAATTTATATAACTTTGTAATGTACCTAAGATTTATATGTAAGTTTAGCAATACTCATTATTTTATTTTATTATTTTATATATGTTAAGTGTATTTTTTCATCTTCCACATCCATTAAGAGCCATCACTAGTCTACCACAAACTTATGACCCCCACCTCCGGTAGGAGGCACCTCGAAATATAAGATGTTACCGACATGGTGGTTGAATCTCGTCGCCTTGTTGGATACACAAATAGGCGGTGGTACGTCCCTTTACCGATAGCTCTACTCATCGATGAGGGATGTACTTCCTTCGGAAAATATTGTACCGTGACCGGTGATGGCCTTAAGGATTCAGCCACAGTTCACGCCAATGTTGCTGTTGCTACTATCTGGTCATTCGATTTTGTTTATTCGTGCGCTTCCTTGCGGGTCAGAGAATCAGTAGTATGACTTACCACAATCTTATATATAATAAAAATTTAAGAAATTTTATAAGTTTGTGTAAGAAAAAAATCCCTTAAGGTATCCGACTATTTTCAAAGAAAAATTTTTGAAAAATTGGATTTTTTAGAAACTATTTATGGTTTTTAGATGTATTGTAAATAAAAAAACCCTAAATAAAAAACAGTTATTTGAAAATATAATATATTTTAAGAAATGGAAAAATTTGTCGTCTCTTATAACGAAATTTAATCCAAACGGTTAACACTCTACACAAAATTGTAATCCAGCAATCCTATTTTTCTTTGTACACAAAGAATATAATGTTGAATGAAATAAACCAAAATTTAAGAACAAAAATTGAGATGCAAAGAAGTTATAGGTAAAAGAATGCGAATATATGCATTTTTACCATGAATTCACAACTCAATTTTTCTAAAAACACCTAAAAACGAAAAAATATTTCACCAACAATAAAACTTTTGGTTCATTCCATTGTCCATATATGAAATACCCTTTGAAATTTTTATGTAAATACCTATTCTAGTTTTTGAAATATGTTATTGGTAGCGAATTTTTATGAACATTAAAGTTTTGAGAAAATTGATGTCAAAGACACATTTTAGTTGAAAGATCTGTGACCTATGATCTGTGATTTATGACAGATCAGGCTTTACTTTTCTTTAAAAAGATGAACTGTTTTGGTTTAGTTTTGTTATATTAACGTCCCTTTTAAAGCAACACGAAGGTAATTTTTGACGGACCTCATAATTTTGAACCACGGTCAGATGACGAGGACGACACCTGAACTGACACCCCCCTCTCCACACCAGTGGGAGGACATTTGGCCTGACAGATTTAACGTGCAACAGACCCCCTCACACGACGGTTCTTCGGTGGAATCGAGTCTCGAACCTGAAACCCTCCGGTTCCAAAGCCGAGACGTTACCACCTGGCCACCGCGGCCCTCTTTTGGAGAGATAAAAGAATGCACTACAAGAAATAATGCGAAATTTAAAAAAAGTCGCTAATGCGGTCGATATTCAGTATTTTTAACGTAGTCGGATACCATAAACAAGGTAAAAAAATAGTAATGACTTTCTAATTTCCAATCATGATGTTTAAAATTTGGATTCATTTTCGTTTTCTCCTGCAAATGAATAGACTTTTCTAACTAAGAAGAGAATGCGTTTTGAGTTTTAAAGTTTATTTTATCAAATCATTCGTCTTCCAGCACGAGTAGACCTTTCATCAGCCTTTCTAATTCATTTCCGAAAATCCCAAAACTGTCAAATGATTATCCTTGGAAGCGAAAACTAAACTTTGAGTTTGTTTACTTTAAATTCAACGAACCACGGAATGCAAGCACGGTGACAGTAAAGCCTAACAAAATAAAATGCAGGAAGATTCCAAAAAATAATAACAGTAAATATAAAATAAAAATAAACTAGATATATAAAAGAAAAAAAAAAGAAGAAAGTAAGCGAAAAAAAAAACCGGGAGCAGAAACTGTAAAATATGCCATCGATTCTTAAGGAATCTTTTTAACTCAAAGCAATCGTTCGTTCGTTGAGTCGCTATAGGTAGGATAAAGCATTCCACAATTCAAAGAACTGCTTTTCTCTCCTCCTTTTTGATCTTTAAAATAAAATTTGTTTTATTTTTGCTCCTTTTTTGTATAAAAGAAATGGTGAAATATCTTTTTGTAACTGCTTTCCCGAAACTTTTATTTTTTTCATAGTTTTAAGTTAAAAAAGAAGGGTGAACTTTTTTTTTCTCCCTGAATAATACTTTTGAAGTGTTTATAATCCAATTTAATTTTTATAATTAGAAATTCTTATAAATATAGTTTATTATTATTTTTTCAATGTGATGACTTTCTGAAATTTTATCCAATTAGCTGATTGATACAAAAAAAAAGTCTCGCTCATTGTTTGAAACAGATAAAACTCTTGTAAACTCCGAAGACTATGCATATATGAGCTGAGAAAATGTGGAAATAAAGGTTCGATTTGCTTTCTACAATAATCTTTTAAAACACTATTATACCCTTATAACTATCCATCTCAATTGTCAGAATAATATGGACATATTTTCTTTAAACATAGGTGTACATTTATAGAGCAAATTTATATAAATTCCTGTGGAACATTTTTTTCGTTCATTTTTACAACAAAAATATGCTTAATGTTTCATTGATTCCCTCTTTATTTATATACTACTTGCTGAGCCTGTCATAGCTCAGATTAAAATGAACTTTAGTAAAAATTAATTTTGTATAAGTTGTCATAATATATACATGCTTATTCACATTGCTTGGAATAAGAATGACAGTTCAATCAAATAACTCTTAAAAGTTATCGGTAATTTATTTGCTCCAAAAAGTTATTATAACTTTATTTCAATTCTATATATTTTAGTTATCGTAATTGCAATGTAGCAATGCATCTGTAAATTTACATAACCAGTTACTGAGAATTTCCCCTATTTTGATATTGATAATCTTCCCACAAAAACTACACAAAATTTCTGTTTCAAATTCAAATTACTTAATAATAGTTTAGGAATATATATATATATTCTTTTTTTAAATCCAAATAACATTTTTTAATGAAATAATTTTAAAATCATTATTATAAAACTTTTTTTCAAACGAATAAAAGTTTTTAATTAGTTACATACATATTTTGTTTAAAATTCCAGCATTTATTTCAGTTTTATCACCATTTGATAAATATGCCCTCCTAAAAAATCCGTAAAACTTTTTTTAAAAGTTAATTTTTCTCAAACAGAAACATAACAATAGCCTATATTTTTAAAAAAATATATATAAATATTTTTAACACATTTTTAAAAAAATATTTTCATCATATTTTTGATAGTTTTGAAAGGTAATGTAATAGTAACATATAATAATTAATACAACTATATAACATGCTTTAAAACCTGTTAAAGGCGGAAGATTAAATTCTTGTCCTACTGATATTTCTAAAACACTAAAAATTGTGTTAATTTTGACCAAATTATTACTTTTTATATTTTAAAGAAATAACTAAAATTAAAAAAAAAATCCTAACGTTATGCTTCCTCAAATATGCATTTAATCTTAAGTGTTAACAATATTTAAAAAAAGAAATATACATATTTTTTTTTATTTTGAAGATGTTTGACATTTAATATTATGTAAATCCTTCTTATTTTGTAAAAAAAAAAGATATTAGGATCACTGCGAAAGAAATAATACTGCATCACCTAAATGCCTTGTCACCGAATGAATCTCTGATCAGTGCTATTTTAATCCTATAATTAATTCATGAGACACTTTTGACAAAATAACGTGATGTTTCTAAACACTTTTTTTTAAATGTACTTGGCATTATTAGGATTTGAATGAAAATAAATTAATGCCGAAAGAAAAAAATTCTTCTATCAAACGTCAGATGTAATACTCGAATAAACGTATTAATATATTAAATCCAAACACAACATCGCTTTATATTTCGAATATAAACGAACAGTAAATTTGCTACTTCTATAAATTTAAAAGTAAACGAAATGAGCTAAAAAGAATTAAACTTGGTTAAATTTGAATACCAAAAATATTTAATGCTCTGCACTTTAAATTTATTTTCTATGCAAATTTATTGAAGCCAATGGCTGTATTTAAATAACAAATTAATGTTTTCTTACAAAATATTTAAATAAGTTTAATCTTAAAAAATAATGCCAATGATGACTTGTCCGCAAACTATTATAATGTATTTTACGGGGAAAATATTGCAAGGGTTCAAAGCATGCCAACAAATCTTTGCTTTAGGAAATGTAAATGGAGCATATTTCACAATATTATAAAGCAAGGAAATGTTATATGGACTGTTTCTCAAACTTGTATATATAAAATAATTTTTTTCTGAATATATAATTTTTTTATTTGGAATTTTGAGATTAATTAATCCAACTGTGTTATAATATACTTACAACAATTCATCTCACTTTTAGGAAACCATTTAAAACTTTCCACATTTTCTTTGATTATAGTCCGTTTGGGAAATATTCTAGTCTCTTTTTCAATTCATGAATTGATCTGGCAGAAAGGTAACCACAACAAAATACTAAGGAAACTAAAGAAAACTAAACAATGCATCAAAAGAATGCACAATTTGAATACATGCTAAATGGAAAATGACGTTTTTGAATCAGTTTTAGTGAAAATTGCTGTTCCAAATTTTAAAAATTAGACAAATACTTTTTTTCACCAAATTTTGATTTATATTATGAATGTGATATCATTTTTAGTTAAAAACATACTGTATTATTTTCTTTTTAGAAAAATAATGTTAAATCAGCTATTAATTTTCTGTGTATTATTTATGTAATTTTATGGTATCCGACTACGTTTGAAACACTGGTTATCGACCACAATGACGAATTGTTTTCATTGTAATTTTTTGCAGTTCAGATTAACCTCTTTCCAAAACAGTTTATATTTTTTTAGGAAAAGGGACACATGATCTGTTATCGAGAATCACATATTTTTCAACTGGAATTTGTCTTTAAATTTAGTTTTCTCAAAACTTTAATTTTCATAAAAAATCTCCACCGTTAACATCGTATATCAAAAACTAAAAGAGGTATTTAAGTAAAAAATTTCATAAAAATATAAATGGGCAAATGTTTTATATAAAATGGACAAAGAAATAAACCAAACGTTTTACAGACGGTGGAAATTAATTTTTTAATTTATGGGGAAAAATGCATATATACGCATATTTTTACACATAATTTTTTTTATCTCAACTTTTTCTTAATTTTTAGTTCATTTTATTCATTATTATAATCATTATTATATTATATTCTATAAAAAATAGTATTGCTGCATTACAATTTCGTGAAGAATTTGTACCGTTTTAGTTAAATTTCATTAAAATTTACTACAAATTTCCCTATTCCACAAAATGTATTATATTTTCATTTTTTTTTGTATTCATAGTAGTTTGCATTTCAATTGACAATTTATCTATAAACCCTTCTTTTAAATAATCTTTTAAACTAATTTTTTTTAAAAAAAATTCCTTTGAACGTAGTTGGATACCTTAATTCATATCTTTCTTTATGAAAAGGAAAGATGAACATAAAGCTACTGATAATGTGAGGTTCGTAAATAAATCATATAATCATATAAAACATTGATACAATTCTCTGTTTACAATATACATGCAAGAATTCCTTTTTCTTTTTTATATTTAATTGACTTGTCACTTAACAAAGTAATTTCACGAAAAAAATATTTCTATTAATTTTGATACTTTAGAATGTTTCAAATTTAATCTCACTTTTCAACATTGAACCAGACCAAATGCTAACAAAAGCTACCTCTTTCAAAAGCATCAATCAATTCAACCATCAATTTTTAAAGACATCAAATAAATCTTTCGATTCCCAATGAAAGATAGAAAAAAAAAGTTCCAAATCATTTGTCACGAAGACCCACCTTCGAAACGCATTATTCTTGTAAAACTGGGATGATACGCCAAGTAACGTTGCATTAATTAAGAACTAATTACGCTTAATTGCGTTCTTTGTATGTAGCGAGTTTGATTAATCATTAAACAGTACTTATCGAGACCCTCATCAAACTCTTATGAACTTACTCATGAAATTAAACTTTTTATCCCATGAATGTCACTCACCAAAGAATTTATTTTGTGAGGATTTCTATGCCATAATACATCTGCTAAAAAATTGATGTTTAATTATGTAAGTGGATTGTGTCTAGATGTGAAGTGAGGTTTATAATTTGCATTTAATTGCTCATTACCCAAGAAGGTGAGATTTTAAAGTAAATGACTTATAAAATATATTTTAAAATGTTATTCTTACTATTTGCGAATTATTTTTTTTATTAAATATACTATAAATGGAATAAAAATGATTCTTTTCTAGAGTGAATTAAGTTTTTTTTTCATAATTGCTTGTTGTGTCAACATAGAAATATTCCTTAATTTTTTATTACAAAAACTTTAAAAAAGTAATATTAAAAATGATTGCAAAATAGGATTTCAGGTATCTCTTTTTTAATAATTTTTTGTTAAAGTATTAGATATATTAAAATAAATCGGCTATATCATCAAGCATATATTGCATATTTTGAAATTTAAGCATCAGTAAATAATTTTCATGCATATTTTGCAAATTTTTATTAAAATTCCTTAAGACAATTAGTTAGTTAATAGTTATGAAAAATCAAGGGCTATTTTGCCATATAAAATGAAGAGTACAAATCAATTTAAACTATTAGCAGATGACTTCAGTAAAATGGAATTTTTCGCTGTGCACTTTACGACATAATAACAAAATCCCAATTTTCATTAATATAGTATTCAATATGTTTAAAACTGCCCTTTATGAGTGGAATACATATCTAATATGTTTAAACCATTTCCAAACATTTAAAACATTGTTTACATTATAAAATGAATTGGGTAAAAATATAGTAACAATATGAAGTTGCATTATATCCTTTTATAAGAACATTCATATTGGTTTTTAAACAAAAGCCATCTTTGGTCAAACCGCGTCATCCATGATATAAAAGAGGTTAAATATTAGAAAATTTATATAAAGTAAAAACGGAATTTTTAATGTATATAAATAAGATATTTGCATACATTAAATCTCTTATTTATTTACATTAAAATATAAAAAATAGATTCATGAAAGAGAAATGTTATTTCAATTTCAATTCATGTATTAGAAAACAAATATGTCGTTGTGTATGCTCATGAGTGCATTACGTATGAGTCATTAAAGCGTTTTGAATTAATAATCATGATCTTCAGTTTAAAGTTTCATTTAATTTTTATTCCTATTATCTTCATATATTTTAATATATTTTTTATCATTCTTCTCTGTTGACTGTTTTTCATCTATGTTGTTCTTATTTCGATACATTAAAAATTTTGTTTATTCTTTGTTATATAACTTTTTTCCAAAAAGAATGGAAGGTAATTTCATTCACAAAAACAAAAGAACGACAATATTGGTCTAAAAAGGCATTATTATGTGTATGATGTTGCATTATAAACATTGTAACACAATAGTAGTTTCATTTTTTTTCAAACAAAGTATGAAAACAATATATTAAATTACTATATCTTATGTAAAAAAATATTTGTTAGAAAGTATATTTTACCTAAAATGTTACTCAGCTAACACAATTGAAAATTCAGACTAAAAGCTAATCTGGTACTTATTCCTAATGTTTTGTTTATTTCATCATGAAAGAATTCACCCGTTCTGCATTACTTATATAAATAAAGCTGACGCTCTAAATACGTGAAACTAAATGGATAACATTTTATAGCAGAAACACTTGACAATAAAAAAGTAATCCAATTTCTTTAACGGATTTAATTTTCTCTAGTCATATATTTTCTGTAGTACTTTAAGTTCCTATGTAAGCCCCTGCCAGGAAACGTGTTTAAAATAGAATTATGGAAATATTTATTCAAAAATAGTAGTGAATAAACACTTTTAATTTATATTTTTTCATTAAAATTATTATTAAATAAGGATTTAGTGTATTAAATTTTACTTTTAAGCAAAAAATAAAATAATGTATTTAAAAATAATAAATTTTTAAAAACGTATTATGCAAAATAATAAAAAAAGATTATATTTAAAGAGATTATTACAAGAGATTATATTAAGAAGACATACTTAATGCGTTTGGAGATATAGCGTTAAGTTCATTGGCTACATAATAACTTCCAGACCAGAGTGTACATTTTTGTCTAGAGGTTATATTACGCTACTGCGGATCCAATAATTCCGAGTTCGAACCTCAAGAAGGCACATTGGTGACTCTGGTTCTGAAGAAACAAAGCAAACTTTCGTGACTTCCTCCAGCAAAACTAGCCATAACAAATATTCGTCGCCCGAAATAACACTTGGAGAGATAAAAACGTTCGTCTCCCACCAAAAACATTTGGTTCTACTTACTCTAGGGGGAGAAGTCTGGTGGTAAGTTCATAAGCTTCATAACAATTTCCAGACCGAAGTGTACATGTTTGTCTAGAGGTTATGTTACCCAACGATTCCGAAATCGAATCTAATAACTCCCAAAGATTTTAAAAATTATCGACATAAATTTAAATTCAAATACCTTAATTCTTGTTTGGGATAGGAAACATGGCTCTGGCAAAATGTTTTAAATCAGATATTTCTCATACTCAAATAAATGTAAGGGGTGAAGTTTTTTTCAATCAAAGAAACTTTTTTCCTTTAATTTTCAACAGAAAGAAAACAAAATACCTATAAAACTACCTATACCTATAAAACCTATAAAACTTTAAAACATTAGGCATAACATTACATGATATTCAATAAAAATTACTTTTAACTATATAATATAAAAAATGATATACTACAGAAGAAAATATCATGAATAAATGCTTAATATTTATCCTTTATTTAAAGCGAAAATCCTCAAATTTAATTTCAAAAATGATGAAAATATCGAGTTTTAAATTATTTTAATGTCCAATAAATGCTTGCTGAATTCCAAGATTTTTTTTTTCAAGAAAACGATAGGAGGATGTTTATGAAGACTTTAAGTCATTTTCTTTGACATATTAGGTTTTAACATTTCCTTTTTCTTCATTTAATTAAAATATTTATTGAAATGATACCTAATATTTTCAAAAAGAAAATAAAAACTTTTCTAAAAACAATATTATTTGATCATTTTTTTTTGTTTATAATTTATTGATTTCACTAAAGATTCAGCATTAATTTCTATTCGTCCGTAAAACTATTGCTGAAACTAAAGTCAGATTTTTCACAACTTATGAAATAAATAAAAACTTAATAATTTTTCTAATACTTTTTTTTAAATTTTAAATGTCAAATATTCAAATTATTTCTTTATTAGCAGCCTAGGTAGAATGGCGGCAAATCTTTTTTTAATGAAATTCTTTTGGATTTGGTTGTCAAATGCATCTTCATGGAATCCAAATTAACTATAAGAGAGATTATAATTTTTCCTTTTGTTTTTATCAAGGATATTATAAAAAATGTTTAGTTTTTTTGTATTAAAATTTTGTTTTGTGAAAACACTTGTAGATAAAATATTTATATTAAATTATTTCAAATCTGATTTTACAAATGTGAGTTATTCTTCTAGAGGTCTTAAATTTCTTCATTTCAAAATCATTTCGTTGATTTGAAAAGATTCTGTAACATTATTTTCGCACCAAAATTAAATATAACTTAGAGATAAATTCGATTGCCTATAAAACCTTTAACAAATAAGCATTGTTTTTATTTTAAAAAATGTGTATTGTTGAATTAAACAAAAACATAATTAAATATGATAAAGGGTAACCTTTTCAATTGTTACTTATTGACCTATTTGTGCCATGTTTTCGTTGTGAAAAATAAAAATATAACAATATAAGCATATATGATGAGAATTCGTTTTAGATTAAGAATGCGTTTTGTGTAACACGTTCTTGAAACACATTTTTTTGTAGAATTCGAACTTGCCGAAATCACTTTAGTAATAAAATACTTGGTGTACATTGTCCGTCAATTAATTTGCATCATTTTTTTCCATATTCAGAAACCCTAATCAACTAATGATTCTTTATTCATTGTTGACATTTTTGGAAAAAAAAACCTATAAGAAATATATTCTAAAATATAAAAATGTTATGATGAAAAACACTTTCCTAATCTGATTTTATACTGAAACAAGAATTCTTAATTTGCAATTCAAACCTGAACTCATTATGAGTATTCATTAAAAACTTTAAAATTTTAAATACTGAATAAAAAACCCTTTAACAAAGCATATATATATATATATATATATATATATATGCTTTGTT
>JAPMOQ010007658.1:0-13819 GCA_026543055.1 Argiope trifasciata | reverse complement strand
TTTGATCGAAGTATCCAAAATTGGTTGTCAGATCACAAACTAAATTTCAGTCGCTCTATTTCAAAGCTTTTTTTAGTAATTTCGTTTCGCAGACATAGACGACTTATGAAGAATGTAATTTTTATTTATTTATTGAGGTGTAGAGCATAGAGATCGAATTTTAAAGAAATTTCGAATTAGCTGGGAAAAATTATCCAAACTTCTTACAATATTTACATCTTTTTATTATATTTTCTCTTTGTATAATTCGTATACCAGAAAGTAATTAGCAGACACACAATTTTTCCAAGAATTTAAATGCCAATTCATTTTCTTTCAGTTTAGAAATTTTTTCTCCTTAATTTCGAATGTTAGACTCCCTGTAATTTGTGGAAATCTGTTGTTGTGACTTACAGCCCTTTACAAGGCTGCTGACATTTATCTATTAGCAACTTAAGCCGAATAAGTATTCGTTTTTTCAGTAGCTGGGGCAAGACTTAACTACTTCATGCATCGCAATTCCCAGCACAACCCCTTTTCACAGGGAAAGGGGGGAACATTCTCAGATATAACATAGAAGAAGTACAACCATGCCCGTAAAATGACTCGAACTTGGGACACCCAGATCACGGGGAAGTGGCCCTACCCTTATGCCAGGACGCCGCTTAAAAGTTCAAAATAATGTCACCTAATGTAGAAAGATACACATCCTTCTGTGGAAACCTAAAAACATTCACAAGCAAATCTGACGTAGCAAAATGGAAATACTTCCTTTAATTTGTCTTAATTCAGAATTGAAATATATACATTTGATACATACATTGGTCAAAAACATACATCTGATAAATATCACCCGATTTTTGATTATTTTACACCGATTAATTAGAGGTTAGACCAATTTTACGCTCATTATATTGATAAACTGATAGCTTAGCTGCGTTCAAAACATAAAATTATTGCTTTCTTATGTGAGATTTCAGAATATGGGAACATTTTTATATAATTCGAATGGCATTCACAAATGATTGTTGATAATCTTATCAAATATTACATATACTTAGCTTACTCTAGCTAAGAATTAGCTAGATAGTTTCATTTTAGTACTTTATTTATCAAAATTCATCATCGAATTAATGGAATTGTCTTGAATCACTACATTGCATTTTAAAACAAGAAGGTAAATAGAATTAGTTTTACAAGCTTCAATCCTTTTGAAATTTCTCTCTCTCTCTCTTTTTTTACGAAACCTCATGACTTCTAAATAAGTAAAAATATTCGTTGAGCACATTATTACCCTTTCTTTTTATGAGAAATACCAAAAAAAAATATTTCACCCTTTCTTTTTACAAAAACAATACTTCACCCTTTCTTTTTACAAAAACAATACTTCACCCTTTCTTTTTACGAGAAATACTAAAAAAATGTTTCACCCTTTCTTTTTACGAGAAATTCCAAAAAAAAATACTTCACCCTTTCCTTTTACGAGAAATTCCCAAAACAATACTTCATCCTTTCTTTTTACGAGAAATTCCAAAAACAATACTTCACCCTTTCTTTTTACGAGAAATTCCAAAAACAATACTTTATTGCAAGTATCTATTAGAAAAGAGGGGATAGAATTGGTCAATCACACCACTGCGGTGATTTCAGGAAGTTTCATTTCAAATAAAAGCTTGTCATTACTTGCTCCATCATCGATGATCTGCTGATCTACCCACCACTTCTGGGGGAAATTTCAAAAGCACTTGGATTTTTCTAAGGAAAATGCAGCGAGAGAATCCCTCAGCCACAATTACTGTGCTGATTTCGAAATTTTTTATTTCATATGATAGCTTTTGGCTCTAAGCTATGAAATCAATATTAACCTGTCTCTCCCCAAGAGTTTCCAACAGTTTCCGAGACAATTGTTCAAACAAAATTTTAACAGATCAAGCAAATACACAGATGCCTTTATTTTCCTGTATTCTTCTAAACCTTTGGAATCTACTATGTACGAATATAATTTGGAATATAAATGGTTGATATCTCTTATTTCTGGGTTAGTAATAGAGACATAAGTTACTCGTCCATTTTTGATCACATACATCTGCCAAGCCATTGTAGTTTTATTTTTTAACTTAATTCCCATTTTAAGACACCATTTAATTTGAGGACAATTGCAACTTGTTATGGTTCTGAAGGGAATTTCTCTCACTGCTTTTCATTTGAAGATTAAAGTATATAAAAATTAGATCGTTCATTGATACAGCTATTAAAAGTTTATACATTGATACAGATATTTTTTTAAATGCTTGCATTTATTTATTAAAAAAGGAATTAAAATTGATAGCAGAAAAAAACGACCAGAAAAAGAATTGTACTTTAAAATACTTGAGGCGTTTCAATTTAGTCCTATGAGAGAACCATCTGGGCATTATTACTTGATATTTCTATTTAGTTTGTCATAAATAACAGAAACCGGAATTTATACTTTTTGAGGTATAGAGCTATAACTACACTTAAGATCTACTCTTTATAATTTACGCACATTAAGTGCATTTGCTTACTGAGATTATTTTAAAATTTCCAAACTAATGGTAGTAAATAAAAAATATAAAAAATAATGTATTATAGTATCTAAATATAAATAAATAAATAAAATACATATTGGTATCCGAATAATTTTTCTCTATAAGAAAGAAAAAAATAGTTAAATGATTCAAAAATTAATTCAAAATAGCAAATTTATGAAAGAAAGCAATGTTATGAAAGACCGTACTTTTTTAACATTTAACACCGCACCACACCTCCGTTTCTAGAGCTCAAGTGGCCCCTTTCAGATTTGGTATCGATGTAGGTGGACTTTATTTTTAAAAAAAGTGCAGAACAATCAATGGGAAAGATACAAACAAATGACAAAATATATATAAATACAACATAACGAGAAATGACAAATGCAAGACAAAAAAATCTTGAATACAATAAAACTGGATGAATGAACATTGTAATGTGCAGTATGAATGCAAAAATAAAGGATTATGAATATTAGTTTCTTGCGAGGGGAATGAAAAATAAATTATGAATAAAATGCAAGTTATATTAAATGATGTCCTAAAAACATAATAGAGTCAATCTAATTGAAGCAGCTCTCCCTTATCAATTAGGAATCTAATCATGTTTATGATTCTACTTTTGGAAAATGGATTATTAAGGACACTTTTGTATCATAGACTTTCTAGTGATGATGAGGGTTTTCTGGGGTGCCATGAGAGAGTAAAAGGGCAAGATGTCGCAAAGTGAATGGATCGCCGATTTCTTCTTGAGTCCAGAGGAGTGGTTGCAACTTTACTGTTTTGAAGACTTTATAAACAGAACGACCCGTATTTCCATTAGTCTAAAGATTTTGCCATTTTACTATAAAAAATTTCTGTAGATGTTGTTTAAGATGACACCAGGGTTTTGGAGCTTTTATTGGAGTGTCTTCGATAATGACTGCTTTTGAAAGAATATCAAATTTATCATTACCCCGAAAATCAACATGAGCTTTGATCCATCTTAAAAGAACATTTGGGTTTTGAAGAAGAAGGGACTTAATGTTACGGATAAGTTGATGAAGAGAGTGGGAATCTTGTACTTTTAGCAAACTTGAAAGACTCTCAGTCCAAGTTTTTATCATCTCATTGTTTTCACTAGCACAAATGATAGCCCTTTTCAGTCCAAGAAATTTGGCTTGAAACACAGTGTGGAGCTCCTCCAATTTTTCTTTCCATTCAAGTATTTTTATGGAATTTTCGAATGCGCAATATGAATAACCTGTTCCCAGCTCTGTTTTGGACCTATCTGTGTAGAAAGACTGTGCATTTTCTTCAAAGGGCTCTGTTGTTGAAATTTGTTTATATCTCAAACAAAGGAGTGTGGATAGTAATATTCTTGACATTTTCTTCAAATTCTGTTGGATAATATGCGTCACCTTCAAATTCTATTTGTTTTCTTAAGCATGTGATATTGATGAAAACGGCTTTTTGTTGAGCTTTCAGGTGAAGTGGCATAATGCCGGTAATGACTTACAAATCTGCAAAAGGAGTTGTACGGTATGATTCAGTAATACATAGGAGGAAGATCCTTTGAATAAATGCTAATTTTCTTTCCAATTGTAGAGAAGATGAGAGTGACTACGCATTTACACCATGCAGGAGCATCCTCTCAGTGACTGCTTGATATAGAACCCTACTGAATCTTTCTTGTAGTAGCCAGCGGGGACCTACTATGCGGCAAAGTTGTTGATACTGGCTGATGGCCTAAGAATCTAGCTTTTTATGTGAGAAATCCAGTTTAACTTTTCAACTAATATTACTCCCAAATATTTGAGAGATGATTGTTTGTTTAAGAGACTGGTTGTTCCAACGCATATTTGGTCGCCTGGACAATTTTCCTATAAGTAAATATTGTGATTTTTCTACTGATATTTCGAATTGATTTCTATCGGTCCATATTTTAAAAGTTTTGAGTATTAAGTTTATGCGTTTTTCCAGTTCTCTCCGAGTTCCCTCTCTGATGACAAATGCGAAATCGTCTCCATAGGCTTGCATCTTTTAAACAATCTATTTTTAAAATTTCTTCTCCAACTATGTTTTAATAAAAGAGATGTACAAGATCCTTGGGGACAGCCATGTGTTTGCTTCCATACTGCTGGTCCGTCACTCGTTTGAATTGTCATTTTGTGATTGGAAAAGTTTTCTATTAACGTTACTGAATAATCAGTTCTCGTATATAGTTTGCTGAATCTTTTTCTTATAGTGTTATATTTTAAGTTGTCAAAAGCAAATTTCATGTCTAATGAGATATCTATAACGTAATGTTCCCTTATCTTCAATTGCGTACAGCAATTTCTGAAGAGCGTGGTTTTTTGATTTACCTGCTTTGATTATTATTTTAAACAAACTTTTGAGGATGTAACACTTGCTGCTTATTAAGAGTAAAGTTAACTTTTTGGAATTTTAATAAACTTAATTTTTCTAAGGTCGGAAGGAGATAAATGGGCCTATAAAACTTCAGTATATTTTTTTCTTATACCTTTTTTATGAAAGAGAACTATTAATCCCGTTTTAAAAGAAGTAGGAAATTTTCTTAGCTCGAGGCATTTGTTCATGTACGTAGTTAATAATTCTGGAAAGATACTGTGGATGATCGAAATAACTATGGAATCAATACCATCATAGCCAAGTGTCTTCTTTTTAGGAAGTGTTTTTATAATATTTCCAATTTCTCTTTTAAGACCGTACTGGCAATAAATATCAGATTGATTTTTTTTAGAAAAATTTTCGAATTGTCATTTCTATGATAAAAATGAAAATGGAAAATAAAATCCCAAATATAAATAAAATAAAGGCCCCTGAAAAATCTGCAACAGTTAAAACCTTCTCATCTTCCGTTTCGACTCTTTTGTTAACTATTTTATTCAAAACAAACTTTTTTAGATGGAAATCAGGTAATCCCGCTTCATAGGCACGAGTGAGCATGACATTAAAGCTCTCTTTACAACAAAAGTCTTTTCGCATTACAACTGCACAGTTAGTATAAAAAAGACTATCCTGTGAAATTATAAATAATCTGGAATTTATTATTCGATTTACCGTGCGTAAAAATGTTTCTGTATTTATTATAGCAATATTCCGGGACGTTTTCAATGGAATGTCAAAGAAATCAACTGTATTCCAATTGTTTCTTTCAATAGTTTCTCCTAGATTTTTCAAATATTTCTCTTCGGAATTTAAAAGAAACGATATAGCTATAGAATCTTTAGACATGTAACATTCGGCGTGCCCTTTTGAAACTGCATCCGAAAGTTCTCGGAAATTTGTTGCAACTTTAGGTGTAAACGGTTTCGTTAAAAAAGAGAGAAGAACCGAAGAATAAAAGCATGAAATCAGCAGTGAGAAAAGAAACCAAAATACGAGCAAGATTAGAACTTTCCTAGAATTGATATAAATCATCAGTGGTTGCTTTAAAATACTTCCGAATATTTGAAGGAATAATTGCAAATATGTGTACTTTGCTCCTAAAGCCAGCAATAATAGAGGCATTAAGATCATGATGGCAAAAATGCCAATCCAATCAGCCAGATCAAAAACATAAAACATGGCATATGGAGTAGGGATTGGGTACGGTTTAGTTACTCCGAATGTAATAGGTACACTGTCATATATGTTGCTGAAATCAACTACTCTGTGTCTTTCTTCAGTAGGTGTAAGCCACCACCAAGCAAGATCTGCTCTGTTATTTACCACTTCCCCTATTATTCCTTTCCAAATCCCGTCTTTCCGATGATTAATGTGACCATCATCTGGAATCAGCAATTC
This sequence comes from Argiope trifasciata, assembly GCA_026543055.1. Taxonomy (NCBI): domain Eukaryota; kingdom Metazoa; phylum Arthropoda; class Arachnida; order Araneae; family Araneidae; genus Argiope; species Argiope trifasciata. Next base: position 7,502 of record JAPMOQ010007658.1, on the reverse strand, counting down.
GTATTTGTATCCAAGAGCATTTAAAACTGCTTCTATGAGTAAACCTTGAATTCCAATCAATGATATTTGACCTTCTTCATATTTGAAGATATCAATGTCATTTTCATCAAATACAACAGCCACTCTTATCAGCGGGACGTTGGATATGTTGTTAAGTTTCGACGTCATTATGAATTTCGTTTTAATGTTGCTTTGAGTTTTTCTTCAAATCAAATTCTAGCTTAAAATCAAAAAATTAGAATCTTTTTCTAATTGCTACTTCTTCTAACTACAGTTCTTTTATGGGTTTTGAAAAGTTAAGCTGTATGAATATCTAAGTTTTGTTTGGTTAAAATGTCATTGCAGATTTTAAATATAACATTGAAATGGAAATAAAATTAATTCAATAGAAAGCATAAATAATATTAAATGAAAGAATTACCGACATCAAATTTATCCCTGTTAAAAGAATTCCTTTTTCGCTTATTTCAATATAATTTCTTCTTATCATGGGCCTCAGCTCTTTCTTTCGTTATTAATATCATTTAGTCATAGAGCATGATAAATTGATCAACAGCAATTGTAATATTTCATTATATTAAGCCTTTTTCTAAATTTTCGATTGTAAAAACCTTCTTAATTATAATATATTCAAAATAGTATCCAAATTCAATTTAAAGTGAATACACTATTGCACTGCATCCACTTTTGTATACAAGCAGATTATAAGTATCAAATAAAAAATATGCTATATTTTCGTAAAATTTGATGCGCAATTATCTTAAATTATAAAAACATCAATAATAATTATTATTCCGTTGTTCTTACTAATTTAAAACAATTTCTTATAAAATATCTTGGAATTAGGATTTTTTTTAAAAAAAATTATAGTGGTAGTATATTAAGACTAGATATGTAAAATCAATCGAGTGCCTGCTTTTGCTAGCTTCTAATGACACTAAAAAATCAGTAAATTTTGAATATTTGGTCTACTGAATATGGATGTAAATGTTAGAAGTCAGTATAATATTTTACTGCAAACTTCGAAGTTACGTTATTGAAACATCATTTGGTAAAATAAAACTGCATGACAAAAGTAATAAATATGTGCCAAAACCTTTTTACATGAAAAAATACTTTGAGATGTTATATATGTGGTCACAAGTGAACCAGCACTTAAGTTTCCTACTTAACATCTGTAGTTTGACAGTGAAAATGATAGGTCTGTAAAAACTTTAATGTCTATTCTATGTAAATACAGTGAAAAAAGTGGATGCTAAAAGCATAATTCACTGTTTTCAAAGCGCGGGGAAATGAATGATTTCACCACAAAATGGCGAAAAAATTTTGATATATATTTCGGAAAATTATGTTAGTTGGAATTAGTTTAAATTTCAAATTACGAATACAAGATAAAACGACAAGTATTGTTCAAATAAAGTTGACAATAAAATGGACGGAATTTAGTTCTGGTAAAATGCAACAATTTTCTATGAATACTTCATACTTTCAGTATTACGTTTAGAATTTTTTTAACAATTAGTAAATTATGATGAGTTGATTGATCGAATTAAAAAAAGCATTTTAAGAGTTTTGATTGAATGTAAATACTTTAATAGCTCAAAAAATAATCGAAGAAAAGGTTCCAAAATCTTTTTTTCAAAGTAGTGGTTTAAATTTTAGAATCTATACCCATAAAACGCTAACTATGTAGAACAGAAATCGCTCTTATTACTTATTTTTCAATTGCAACCATTAAATGCAAACAAAACGTTTACAAATGCCTCAGCCCATATTTATTTCAAGTTGCATTTAATGCAATTCTTCGGTTAACTTCTAGTTATTGGAGCTGAAAACTATTATTACTATTTCTAGGATACTTCATGAACAATTTCATTCATTCAAAGGTAAAAGTATGTAAAAGAAGACAAGGAATGTTAGAAACAATCATCAAACAAAGTTTAACTATATACAAAAACAGACAACCAGATTATAATTTCAAATATAATATAATTGAATGAATAAGCCTTTCCAATATTAGGGTATCCCATAAGTTTCTTTTCTATTTCTAATATGAATACATGATATTTACTGTTTAAGATATTATTTTTGTTTTATAGGAATTCTTTTGCCCTATTAACTTCTTCCATCTCTCAGGAAGCCTCATTAAGCCTTCTTTCCAAAACTGTCGTGTTTTTGGACAAGAAATAATCCCCCAGGTGTCATCACCTGGAGGATTATTTAGGACACAACTATTTCGCAGTTGGATTTAAAGCGCTTATCACGCAGAAAATTTTTTCAGGGCGGGAAGAAATACTTATCAAATGGAGCAAGATCTGGTGAGTATGGTAAAGTGTGGTAACCAAGATGTGATAAAACATCTCAATCAAACTGTAGGAGTTTCTCTTTTACGGCTAATGCAATATGTGGTTTTGCATTGTCATGATGAAATACAGTGCCTCGTCTTTTCATTAATTCTGGTCGGTTTTTTTTTCACTACGGCTACTTACAATTGATCCAGTTGATGACAGTATTTCGTAGAATTTATTGTTTTATCTTAAAGAAAGAACTCGTAGAAAATTACACCTTTCCAATGTTACCATATGGACAAAAGAACTTTTTTGGGGTTGAAGTAGAGCTCTGGTACGATTGAAATCGATGACATAGACGACTAATGCATATGCCTAGGTGTTTTCATAAGCAGAGCCAGATAAAATCATTTCTAGCATGATGAGAAAGAATTTTTTTGGATACCCTAACATCCTTGACTGGCTTATGAAAGCTGGTGATCATAACTTCCAAAATTCTAATCTCCCCCTCCAAAAAAATCATTTTTTATATTACTTTTAAATTAAAATATCTTTTTATTTATAACAATTTCATGCCTTTGTAATGTTTCATTATTATTTTTTTTTTAATTTCATTTACTTTCGTATCCATCTGAAACTATCTTATGGCGAAATTCACACTCATCCATCAAAATAATTCGATCGTGCTGTTTGTCAGTGTTGAAATTAATATTTAAAAATCATCTTCTTTGAGCATAATAAGGAAGTAGGATTTTTACTTCTATTTTAATTTCATAGTATACACATTTTTTTTAATTTCCACTCCATTGATTTGAAGTAGATTGATTCAATTAAATTCATATTTTTCTATTTATCAGATAACACATTGATATTTTTTAATTGCATTCTCTTTAACAGTTTCAATATCTAAAAAGTCAATAATCAAGACACACAAGCTTGTCGCCCAAAGTGGCTAGCTCACAAAAAGGCAATGTTTTTTTAATGATAATTATTGATCTTGATATTTTTCCAAAAATTAAAGCCTAAAAAATTCCCTCTTTGATATAAAAGTATAGTTTAAACAAAGATCTTTTATAAAATTATATTAAAATTAGATAACAGTTCTTTTATAAAATTTCCCATACACTCTAACAAATATGCCATTACTCCAATCCATCTTATAAAAATTAAAGATATTGAATAAGGCAATGAAAGCAAAGTGCGCTCTATATTTTCAAAATCATCTTTATGAACACTGCTTGTAGCATAGCAAAGAAAACTGATTCTAGATTTTTGACACATTTTGGTTGTCGAACTGAAATCAATTTGAGATACGCGACTATTAATTTAATAATAAGATCTAAAGTCCAAATTTTATTTGAATAGTGCATTTTTTAACAATCGCGTTTGCATGCACGCGAATGTGAAAACCGAAGGACGGTAAAGTTCCATCTGTCTGATTAAATTGATGTGAATATATAATTTCGATGCAAAAACTATGTACCTGATTTTATTAATCAAGCTGTGTGTATTTTGAAGTTAAGGTATTCATTAACAATCGGAGTGAGGGATGAATCTCTCATGCAATAATTTCATACACAATTGAGAAAATTTTCCTACAGTAATAAAAGCCCATTAACAAAAAAAGACAACCACATTAAAAAAGGTAATTTTTTTCTAAATTTTGAAAAAAAAAATCATTTGTAAGAATTATATTTTTGGGGTTACTGTTTTTTTCATTTACTGTTACTGTAAATGAAAAAAATCCATCTTAATTTACAGTTTATTCTAATTCTGATTAAAACCACACATTTTCATCTTCCGAAGTATGTATCTGCATATGTTATAAAATTTTCATATGTTTGCTTACAAAATATAATTGTGCAAATTCAATAATTCTAGATTAAACAGCGCCTTGTGGAATATGCACCAATATTATTTATTAAACAAGACCGATTGCAGGCGTTCTGGCTAAGGGGTTGCGCGTCTTTTCCTTGATCTGGGTGTTCCGTGTTCGACTCCTAGTTCGGGCATGATTGTACTTCCTTTGAGTTCTTTCTGTGAGATGCTTAAATGATTCCCCACCACCTCGTAAACAGGGGTTGTGCAAGTGAATGCGCGTTTCATCTTCATTTGAGCTAGAAGTCAGACTTATGTCTTCGGGTTCTCAGGGGTCTTTACCCTCAGAGGCTACTGCATCCCCTTTCCGTGTTAAACACGGACACGGCGACATCATCATCAATTAGATCGATTAAATCAGAACAGATTTTATACGCTGCAGTTTCTGTATATGATATAATTAAGCTTAAAGACTTAAGCTCTAAGAATATATATTCAATTACCTAGAACTTTTTCTGTATGGGCACGACGAGGTTCCACTATTGTCAGTATAGATTTTTTTTCTGCTTGATTTTGTTAAATAAAAAATAAAGCTTTATAAATTTAAATAGCTTTTATTTTAAGTATAAAGATTCAGAACAAACCAGCAGGATCGATTTTACTGTAATTTTCTCTCATTTAATTAATGACGATTGTAAAATATGAAATTAAGATATACCTTTCAACCCTAACAGAACTCATGTTTTTATTTTCAAAATTCTACACAAAAGCATTTTCTACTACATATCTTCTACACTCAAACAAGATAATACATTTTAAACATCTTTTTTTCGATTGATTGAGCCAAAATTTTACATACATCTCTCGTGGTTCCTGTATTTTACAGTTATCTTGCTTCACATGTGAGAATATATAGTTCATTATTTGGTAGATTTGATGAAATCTTCTATTATATGAAACAGTAAAGCTAACATTTCAATACATTTTTTCAATCATTTTTGTTTTCGTTGTTTATTTTTATTTAAAAGTGTCATAAAGCATTGATTGAATAATAGAAAATACCAGAAGATTATGTGTGAAATATAAATATATGAAGCGAAATTATTGCCTACTTACTTGAAAAAAATCTTAAAGTATAATATTTTTTCAGTATTTATGATTAAATTTAACTTATTATGTCACTTAGCTTATTTATCACTGATTGCCTATAATTAGTTTTTGATTTTAACGATAAAACTCGTTTAGCATTATTTAAGTATTGATATTTCTGCTTCGCGAGCACAACAACTCCGTATGCAGACCTCGACTTCCTCAACCACACGAACTCTCTAGAGCTTCTATCCCCAGAACTCCTTTCCAGTTTTTATTTTTATTTATTTTTATCCTCAGAACACTCAGATCTCTCTTCACATCATCCGCTCATGTCCATAAATTAAGGATAATTAGGAGTGACGTGGAAATAGCTCAAAAATACATATATCACCCATAAAATGACTACACACATCAAAAATCAGATACAAATTGCAAGAACCTACCAAATGACACCGATAGTACATCACAATGACGAAAGTGAAAGAGAGTGATGTATAAGAAATACAAGCAAAGAAGCAAAATTGTTCGTAAGCGCTTTATAAACCTTTCAGTACAATAATTGAATAGTTATAACACAAAGGAAGTATCATTTGGATGATTCATTACATGGTAGAATTATAGGCCGTCTGGAATGTGGGAGTATCCCTCTGAAAGCACTCAGGGAACTTTTAATAGCCCAGAATGTTATGTCCAGGCTTCGGCAACGATTCGAAGATGACGGTAATGTGAATAGACGTTATAGCTCAGGTCTATTCGTGCTATAACATCTACTAACGACTACAGGTCTACTCGTGCATTGTTCCCGAGTTACAATACCGAATGAGGACCTATATTTGGCAGTTACAGCTAAAAGAAACAGACGGAGCATAGCATCAGACCTGTCTGGTCAACACTCTTCAGCCACTGGTTCGACAGTTTCAAGGCAGACGGTGTACAGACGATTCGAGCAGATGGATCTATATGCTCGTAGGCCTGTCAGATGTTTTCCCCTTACTGCAACTCACTATAGCCTGGATTTGAGAGCATGCATTGTGGAAAATTCAACAGTGGGCTTGTGTGATGTTTTCCAATGAGTCCAGGTTTAGCTTACAATCTGATTCATGTGAAGGTACATGTTACCACCAACAAAACATCATTAAATGGCTCAGTTACCGTGGCGTAGGGCTGCTAGTTTGGTTAGGAGTTATTCTGCATTTTAAAATTGGAACCATGAGAGGTCAAATCTATCGGAACGTCATTCTGGAACAGCATGTACGTACGTACCATGTGTGCAGATTTCATGTTAATGGATAACACACCCGTCCTCCTTTGCAAACACCGTAAACGAATGCCTTCGACCGCATGATATGACCCATAGTGACTGGTCAGCATTCTTACCGGACATAATTCAGTACAGCATGTGAGGGACATGCTTGGCCGACGAGTAGCAGCCTATCAATCACATCCTACATGCCTATCGGAACTTCAGAGAGCATTGCTGCATGAAAAGTTTAATTTTCTTCAAGATCAGATCGATAATTTGATACTCAGCATGCTTAAGCGTTGCACGGATTGTATTTCATCGTCTAGGAGACATACTATGTATTAATATCATACCAACCATATAATATTGGTTTATGTAAACAGGTGTGTTTTTTATAATTTGCACCAGGCAGCAAAAAATCGCAATTTTTATGTGATATCAAACATATAACATCTTTTTTGCTCTTTACATTTTCTTAATAAATAGGCTTTGCAAATAAGTCGCATTTGTTTTGCTTCTGACACTTTCTTTTCCTCGACTTGCATTATTCTTAATTTATGGACGTAAGTGTAGTTAGAGTTCTTCGTCTAGCGTAGTATCCCATAGGATTTTTTAAAGTGGATACTTTGTGGACTTATCCAGATATGGCCGAATAATCTTAAACTATTGCTCCGGATAACCAGTGTTTTCTGTGGTTTCCTATAGAGTTTGCATAATTCAAAATTGAATCTAGTTTGCTAACTTTCTCTAGTATCGGGCCAAAAATGGTTCTAAGAATCGTGCTGTAGAACATATTCAGACAATACTGAGTATCCAAGTTTCACTTGAATAGAGCAGAAAAGGTATAATAAAAGTCTTATATATTCTTAATTTAGTTTTTCGACTGATTAAGTTGGATCTTTGTTATTTTTTCAGTTCAAAGAAACATTTATTAGCCATTTTATTCTGTTGTCCATTTCTGCTCGGTGTTTATTATTGTCATTAATCATTGGGTCAAGGTATTTGAAATGATCAGCTTTTTCGAAGGCATAACCATTAATATATAGAGAAACGCTGTGATT
>JAPMOQ010007640.1:7445-19413 GCA_026543055.1 Argiope trifasciata | reverse complement strand
AACTTCCTTACACGACGGTTCTTCGGTGGAATCGAGTCTCGAACCTGAAATCCTATGACCGTATTAACACAAATTTTGTTAAAAGGTAAACCATAATAAACTTAAATTCATTATCTGCCTGAGATTGCCTGCCAATCAAATCCACTTGGCTGCGACTATTCATTTCTGAGGGAATGAAAAGTTCAGGAACCAAACCTTTCCTTTTCATATTTTTTTTCTGTTGATATGTTTCACGCATTGATAAAAAATATGTATAATCACATTAGTTATGTTAGCATATTTTCTTGAAGTTTCAATTTTAAGTCTATCTCTACCACCCTGTCCTACGGCCACATGTGCGCTTTCGATGAAATCAAACATTTCTTAAACTGGTAAATATTAGTCAGAGGAAATGTGTTGGTGTGTATAACTGCTGTTTCTAATGAAAAAGATACCATAATTTGACGTTACGTATATTCTATTTGAGGTCGTTGTACTGCTAAAAAATGGAATTTCCTTCTAAATACAAATTTTCAACACCTTTCTTAAGATTGCTGCTACCATATGGTTCATACAACTTGCAACAGAAATTTCTTAAATCATAGGCAAAAATGTAAGTGCTGAAATTGCACGAAATGCCATTAGACAAGCTGGATATAAAAGTCGCATTGTTAGAGTGAAACAGTTCATCAGCTTGTGAATTCAGATAAAGCAGTTGAAGTTCGTAAAAAATTCATAATTAAAGACCATTAACTTTTGAAAGAAAGTTATGTTTAGCAATGAAAGAGAACTCACTATTTTTGACAGTGACAACAATCGCAGTGTATGGAAAAAGCCAAATACTGCTTTGAATTTTAAAAAATTACATCCTACATGGTGGTGACTCTGCCCTGATTTCAGGTTGCACGGCTCCATCCAGGGTAGGAAATTTAATTCTTATAGATGGCATGATAAACCATATGGTTTACTAGGATATACTTCGCTGCAATTTAAAGGAAATTGTTAAAAAATTGGCAATTCCCTTTTACAGCAGTACAACGACTCCAAACAGAATGTATGTAATTTCAAAACATGATATCTTTTTCATAATAAACTGCAGTTATACACATCAACATTGTACCCCGACATCATTTCCATTAACTATTACCATATATTTGGGTCATACTCGAAAATGTAGTTCAAAAATGCAAAATAAGAAAACAAAACTCATCTAAATTAAGCGTTGCAAGAAAAATGACGTAAAATATCTTCAGATACCATCAAAAATTGATCGAATAGAAACCATGATGTTTAGAGGCAATTATAATAGCCAAAATACATGCAACTTAATAGTGGCACTTTCTTTCTATACGAGATATTGTATTAATTTCTTTGGTGTACTCTAACTTTTTTGAGGCAAAAAATCGAGTATGTTAATTTAAAAGGCTTCTGAAATTTTTCAGTTAAGAAGGTTTTCGTTGATTCTATTTTATTTTTACTTTAAATTAACCCCTTTTTTATGTGTAAAAATAAAAACATATCTGCACTTTTCTGTAATGTGCTATTTGTATTTGAAGTCAGATTTGCCAAGTATAAGTTAGGTATACTCTCATATTTTTGAGCCACTGTATATAAACCAATATCTGACGTATGTCGATATTCTCTTGTGAATGTAACTTTCTTACAGTCTCTTGATGGGATCCTAAATATTTGATAAATGTATTTACTTCTAGATAACTTTCAACATTCAGAATCGTTGAATATAGCATGAAAAGACAAAGATATACTTTAAGACAAAGGTGTAATTTTTCAAAATAAATTTTGATCATTAAAATATTTTATGATGCATATCAAAATTCTAGAAGCTTAAGTAACAACACATATAAGTTGCACAAAGAAGATAATTCTAAAACTAAAATAAAAATTAATTTTATAGGGAAAATATTATACTTATAACAAATTTACCCGAAAAATTATGTGATTAAAGCTATATAAATTTATTTAATCCACCAACTTACAATTTTTATATTCACCTCTCTATTTGTTCTTCTGGTCTTATTTCATTTTTCACCAGAACTTATTTATGCAATCTTCCTAATGATAAAAAAGAACATCAATAAAGTTCTTCGAAATATTACCCCAGATTCGAAAAAAATTACTTTGAATGAAAGCATATGATTCGGCTGTGCCTAGCTCTAGAAAAACATCCAGGACAGTCGGTAACTCTTAAATTAATTTTACATCTGTAAAAAAAAATAGAATTTATTAATTCTGTAATCAGTTTGGTGGGTTAAAATCACTCAACATTATTTATCTTTTGTTTTAGATTGTTATGATGAAATTTCTAGATTTCTTCAACCATAACTATTTAAAAGAATGAAATCAATTCTCATAGTAAAATTAAATAATTTTAGAGAATATGCAACGTAATTACACATTCAAGTTTTCTCCATAAATAATCAAAACACTATTTTATATCAATAACTATATAAAAATATTAGTGCAACCAAATTCCATGATTTTAGAGCTTTATGCGCCCGACTAAACTAGTTTCTATAGAATTCTATAGATTTCTTTCCCTAAACATATAAAGTATAATAACTATTCCAATTTATGATGTGGAAGTACTCGTGATCACTTTCAAGCAATAAATAAAAGCCTCACAACCGTTGCCGAATGTATAAGAATTTAGCCAAATATTATGTCTTCCATTGAGTCTATGTAGCATTGAGACAATGGGGAATAATAGCATTCTTTAATTTTAGATTTTTAAGTAACATATACATTTTATTACTCTAACGAAAGCAAAAATCTTAGAAATTGCAAAAAACTAAAAGGGGATAAAGCACAATACTCAAATTGATATTTCTAAATAAATAATTTTTTTACAATAAAAAATGGCAAAAAAAAAATTCTTCAGACGATATTTTTTAAAACTTCCAGTGATGATGTGTTATAATATAATAAACGGTATGTTGTCATTGGAAGAAATAATTGCAGAGTAATTTTATTGATATTAATCTAGAATATTTGATAGTATAATAGCTGAATACTATCCTTTACCATTCTTTTATAATAAAAATACTTATGTGGACGTTTTTTGAAACAATCGAAGGAAAAATTATCTTTATTTCTGTATTTGCAATAAATGTTTCATAACTGGCATTTCAAAAATACTCAAATCTTGTACTTGTTTCTGTTTCAGGTAATAATGCTATATGCTTCAATAAATGCAATTTTCGGAGATGAAAGTACTAATACGGTAAGAAAGAATTTTTATGTATTTTTTTGTAATTCTCAGAAATTGATTTGTTGTACAGATAAAAACACTTTAAAAAATGGAATAATATTTATCTTAATAAATCATTATTCATTTTAATCTTTGTAAAGAGCTAAAGATACATTAAAAATTAAATATATGTAATAATTTATTGTTACAGATTCTGTTATATTTAAAATCAAATAGGAAAGAAAACACTTTTCCTAATAATATAAATAAATATAAGTTTAACTTTTTTAATATAAAATAAAGATCTGAATGTGTTCAACAGTCAGTTTGTTGGAAATCTACAGAACAGACTGCTTGGGTTATTGAGTTTAACACACAAACAAGATTAGAAGTGATTTTATTGCATGATAAGGTGCATCATTTCAGAAGATTTTATAAGAATTTTAATTAATTAAAAATTAAACAAGATTTTGAGGATTTTTCCAGGTTATTTCCAAAAATGATATTGCTTGAAAATAATTTTTATATGACTACAAAGATCAGCATATTTCATTTTAATGATAATGATATTGTCGCATAAAGAACGTTTGCAACGAGTTCAATGGCTGAATGGTCAACACCTAGAGTTTGCGGGTTCGATGCTCGACATGATTGTTATATCAAAAATATCGATTTTCAGTTTTTTTCCTTATGTTCTCTAACATTCTAGACCTTTTCTTTATTATGTAAATTAGTTATTTCTAGAATATTCAGTTCTTGTGCAAAAGCTGATACCCACTAGTCATGAGCAGCTTCTCGACCTTGTAAAGTTGCTATTCGCTCCTTTCCTTCAATAAACTGGTTTGTTAGTTAAAGCTGACGGTGTATTTCGTTGAATCTTCGTGACGATATTGTTTTTTAATGACAATAGATACCTTGTAACTTTTTTTCTATATTCAACCATTATATTAATTTTTTGCATAATTTTTAACAGCGTATTTCAATGCTGTAATGAATTTTTTTACAATTTTCATTGTTTCATTATTTTATTGTATGATAATATTAGATTATGATTATATTTTCATACGTACGTATAGGAATGTATATTATTTCATGGCTTTTTTTCGATGTGGTGAAGAAAGATTCTATGCGCTCTCTACCTTTGGTACCCAACATGTTCAACCAGATCACATATTTTTTAGGTTGTTAGATCATTTATATAAAGGGTGAATTAAAAAAAAAGAAAAAAACATTTTTCATCTCCGAATTGGATACGAATATAACAAGTGAATTCAGTTAAAGCAATTTAATACAGTTAAAAAGGGCATAGATTACAAAATAAAAGCTGAACTGAAAGTTTAAAAAAGTTAACAAGTTAAAAGATCACGATTGAATGCTTTGATGAATGAGCATTTAAAATATTGTTATCGATTATGCAATAACTTGAGGTAAATTCTTTTTATTACAATAGAAAAAAAAACTTTACAGAGAAATGGAATTAATATCATTAAGACAGTTTTGGTAAGATAATTGTTTTTGAACATATGAACATCAGTTTCCATTGGCAAGTGATAGAGATTACCCACCTGTAATAGTTAATCTTATTTTACAGCTCAATTAAACTTTCTGTTTGACGCCTATTTCTGGATTTATTATATATATATATATATATATATATATGTGTGTGTGTGTGTGTATATGTATATTCTGGCTGAATGAATGTTTTGAGGATGCAGCAACCCTTCTCCAAAGCATTTCTATCAACAGTTGTAATTCTATTAATTAATTAAACGAAGTGCCAAAATCATTGGATTTCTAAAAATATTTAAAAAAGCGTCTGAAATTCATTCAATGCCTATTTTACAATTCACCGTAGCCATTTAACAATAAGTAATAAAAATGATATCTGCGAAATGTAAATTGGTGTTTCATATACATTGTTTATCTGCTTATTTTAAATTCTGTATCAGATAGGGAAGTTCCAAATTCATTGGAGTTCTAAAAGCAATTAAAAAGCATCTGAAATTTATATAAGGGCTTTTAAACGAAACAGAAACAGAAGTACCTACGGAAACAAAACCAAAACCGGAATCGAAACTAAAAATCATTACTGATTAAACAAGTTTTAAGAATTAAAATGTTTTTAAATCAATCATTGTATTTAGAGAGCGCAAATGCAGCTACAACTAAAATACAAATGAATATAAATTAATTAACAAAATAAGACAACCGAATCAAAATAATCAATAGAAAAAAAAATAGTCAATAGAAAAGGAATCCGGCCTGAAAATTTTCGGGACACGAGGTGTCAATATTTTTGACTATAGTCATCGATGCCTCACAGAAAAAAATCCCTTATTAGGAATCCTTGCTTGAAAGTGGCTCCTGACGAAGTTTTCAGGCCGGATTCATCCAGATATATATGTGAAGTAAGAATATAAGAAAGACCGATCGAGAATCTGAAAAGAAAAGCTGACTTTAAAGTTACTACTTTGATAGCAAATTGTAATTTTTTTTTCAGTATTTAGATATTGGAGATATAACCAAAGGATATTCTTATTGTGCGGCTTTGAGATTTGAATCGGAAGCAGACAGATCAGAAATGCATTCTCTCATCACAGAAAAGTTAAACTTCCAGAATTAAACGAATGAACAGTGGAGTTTAAAAACTTGCTAACTGGAACTAATGAAAATCTCGTGTAATATCGGATATCATCAGGATTGACGAGCAAAAGAGAACAGATGTAGAAACCCCCTATTATTATTATAAGCTTAGTCTTGGGAATTTAAAGTATCCGTCTACGTTAAAAACGCTGTTTATCGACCACATCGGCGATTTTTTTTTTATTGTTATTTGTTCAGACTTTCCTTTTTCTAAAACAGGTTATCTTTTCTAGAAAAAGGAAGGCCTGACCTATCACCCAGAGGAATGTTAAGCAAAACATATTTTTCAGATAAAATTTGTCTTTCACTTCAGTTAGTTTTCTCAAAACTTTCATATTCGAAAAAATTCTCCACCGTTAACATTCAAAAACTATTAGAGGTATTTACAAAAAAGCTTCAGCATGCATGCGTTTTAAATAATATGTCCAATGTAATGAATCCAAAGTTTAGTTGTTGGTGCAATACTTTTTCACTTATAGGTGTTTTTAGAAAAATTAAGTTGTGAATTCATGGAAAAAATGCATATATATGTATATTTTCACCCGTAACTTCATTGAATCTCAACATTTTTCTAAGATTTTGGTTCATTTCATTCATCATTATATTCTATAACTTGTGTACAAAGAAAAATAAGATTTCTGCGTAACAATTTTGTGTAGAGTGTTGACCGTTTTGGTTAAATTTCGTTAAAATTTGTAACAAATTTTCCTATTTCTAAAAATATATTATCTTTTCAAATAATTTTGTTGTATTCATAGTATTTTGTACTATAATTAACAATACATCTAAAAACCATAGTTTAAAATAGTTTTTAAAGAATCCAATTTTTAAATTTTTTCCCCTCGAACGTAGTCGGATAATTTAATAATAAAAATTTGAACATTTCGAACATTCACGGTCTTTAATCAATATCAACAATTTTATGTGGTGGATAGGGATAGGAATAACAGCCTCATTAGAGTTTATGCTTGAAAGTTTCGGTGCGGCTATTCATGATCTTTTTCATATTTTTGGTTACAATGTTTTATTTTTCTTCTCTCTAGACGTGATGATTGCATTAATATATTTGTTGTCTAGACGAAAAGGAACGTAATTTAATCCGATATCGTGACCGACATTCTAAATGTCTTTTGCAGCGATTTCCCGGCTAACGGCACATTAGGCAGACTTAAGGCAAAATCGATTACAAGATGTGGGGCACTTTGTATTCGGATCTTCTTTATGCAAGAATTCTTAATTTGATAAAAAAATTTCTAAATTGCAAATGTTGATGTAATTCATCAAATGAAAAATATTTTTTTTTCAATTATTCACTCGTCAGAGAATCCTTCTCAAGAATTTCAAAACAAAAAAAGTAAGAATGAAATCTACGATCGCAAATTTCAAGTTATCATATGAGAACATTTTTTTAAAGCAATTATTTGTCTTAATTAATTTAAATCATTAACCAGTTTGAAAAAAATTCGAAACTTCTCTACCGCACTCTATCCCTTCTCCTCTCTCTCTCTCTGTATATATATATATATATATATATATATATATATATGCGATTTACAAAGATAAACTATTTACCAATACAGTTTTAAATGAATTTATATAGAATTTTTATGAAAAAAAAAGACTTTTTTTCAAACACAAACAGCTGTTTTCTAATTTTTCAAATCATAAAACAGTTTTATAATGAAATAATCTTAGAACAGCAGTCAAATTCTTCAATGTTTACCTCTTAAGAATGAATGAAGTAACATTTCCGTATTGGGGGAAAGAGAAAAATACTTTTATAAAAACTTAGTAAATATGAGTGAAGTTTCTTTGAACATATAATAAAAATTAAATTACTTAATTTCCTCTAAAAATTTAAATTCCATGAAAATAACAACTATGATGCCATAGTTCGGCGAGAATCTTTAAAAAATGCATCTGCTGTCAAATAAACGTACGTAATAATAAATTAATACTGGTAAAAGCAGGTCAATCTTTTAAACCTCATCTGCTTTCAACAAATTATACATAATGTAAAAATAATGTAATAGTGGTAAATGAAAAAATATATACGATTAAAAGATGCTGATGACTAATGACAATTATGTTTCATTCATTGCCTACCCGATTTCTAGCTTCAATTACTTGTGGCCTTCAATTATTCAAAACTTCTTAACGAAAACATGATCATGTTCTCACATGATAATAATTCATGGATTTTCTGATTTACTTAGAATCGTAATCCGAAGCTATAATGCAATCAGTTTCAAATTTTAGCATTGTCAAACCTATTTCGTTATATTCCTAGCACCATTTTCAATATATTTTTGACACTCTAATAAAATACATTAACCTTTTTCTTAGTTTTTTTTGTGTATGTTTCTATTGTTTTAAGGTATGTGACGTTCGGGATGATTTTTCTCTGGAAAAACCTTCGAAAATAGTTATATTTTCGAATATCTGCATAAAAAAGATTGGAAAAATATCTATGAAACTAAAATATATTACTTACTTTTCGTATCAAATTGTGCATGAATTCTGATTCAACCTGTACAGCTTCATTCTCAATCCCCCATATGATTATTAACACAATTTTTTATACGATTGACTAATGACAATTCTTATTTTATAGGCTGATCCTTCTGATAGTGATGAAGTTGAAACTGATGTGATGGATGAAGATGAAGACATTACTAAAGAACCAGACCCTCTTCCAAGTGATACGATTGCTACGCATCGAAAGGTTGAAACAGGAATCGATTCTCCAGTTACTTCTGCTTTGGAATCAGTATCAACGAATCCACCCTTTTTAATTATTCCCTCAAATGAAAGCAAAGAATTAGTAGTGACAACTAATGTAACGTCTGTTATTATCGACATGAGCCAGCTGAATTCTAGTAACTTAACATACAATAATTCCGGCGAGTTAAATATCACTCGGAATCTGGAACATCAAGGAATTGCATATGGAAAATGGGCCGGCTTTCCTAATAAAGGGATGGGATATGATAGACCTGATTCTTTTATGCTCATGAAAGGAAGTTCAAGTTTTGAAAGGAATCAGAATTTACTGGGATTTCCTCAAAGAAATTATGGATTATGGAAAGGTTCACCTTACAGAGGAATTAGTAATGGGAATGCTTCCCCAGTTAGTAATTTTAAAGGAATTACATTTCATGGCAATGGATTTCAGACCTACATTCCTGGAATTCATGATAATAGGCGAGGTGATATATATTCGGCAGATGGTTCTGAAACATACGCTTTTACGGGCTTTGGATTTGGCTCTGAATTTCCAACTTCTCGAGTGTATTTCGTTGGGAAATGGGTTCCAGTACAAAACCCAAAAGCTAATATCTTGAGTGGGCAAACATTTGGTGAATGGAAATCTATGAATTATGGACCCATGTTTCGAAATGTGCATCCCATGTACATTCCGAGAAAATATGAATTTGGCGTAACTGGGAATTTCAAAGGTCATAACTTTGGTTCAAATCACTTTATGATGAATTATAACTAGCAATTCTCTGCACCATTTTGGTAATGAAAAATGAGAAAATAGTGTTGCAATGATTTAACAGTTATAACAGTTAGTGTTATAACAGGACTTAAGAGTCAGTAATTCATAATTATAATACTGTATCAATCTGTATTTACACTTGAATCATGGAAATAAAATTTTTTCTTTAGTCTTATAATTTTTATCTTATTCTAGAATCCTTACAAAAGTCTAAATTATGAGAGTCAAAATTATCTTTGAATAATTTATATATGATATATTCGAGATTGTTCGGTATGAAAATTCTTTCATGTATGATGGTTTTTAAAATAGAAATTTCTTTTGGTTTGTTAACTGCATGAACAAACCAAAAAAACTCCCTATACTTTAATTTATATGGCCCCATCAGTTATCGACGACCCTCATTGTAGTCAGGATATTTTAATATATATACATTAAAATCACAGATAAATTTTAAAAAAAGCAACTAGAGTAGTTCAAAAACCTTTATGTTGGCTATTAAGGAATTACTGACAAATTTCTCTATTTTAAAATCATATGCATTAAAATTTCAAAAGGAATATTAATACGTGAGAGAAAAATTGCAAAAAAATGTATTTAGTATTTCAGAAAAAAAAATTAATATAAGATTTAAAATTTAATTGAAAACATACAATTTAAGATTATGTACAATTTTTTTGGAATAATTTCTTTTGTGGAAAGAAAGGTAAAATATCGGTTAATTTCAGAATCCGAAACTATTGTTGTCGTTGGACATTAATTTAATTTAATCTCATGAATTTTTTTGCCTTCATTTTAGCAATTAAACTATTAAAATGCTTTTACCATTTGACAAGAAATGCCTCAAATTACAAAAGGATATTTTTTTTTTATGCGAAGCAATTTTAAGTAAAATTTTTACTCTGTTTAAAAATTAAAGAGTCAATTTTACACTTTGAATCGATATAAATAAGTTTGGAAAATATTTTTAGGTAGGCAATATTAAATTTTAAGCCGAGAGAAAGTCACAAATTTCGATAGTAGATGTAATAAGTGATATTATATTCAGCTTTAAATTGGTTTTATTTCAGCTGAATAATGATTATAAAATTTAATTTCAAAGGAAAAATAAACTAAAAAATATTTCCCATTTTTTGCAAAAATTGGGCGCAATTTTTTCAAAAACATTTCAAAATTAATTGATGAAAGGGATGTTAATGATTTTGAAATAAAAAAAAACATGTATGTAATTTGATGAATATGGTAAAGGACAGGCGGTATTTTTGAAGGAAAAAATTGCACCGTTGTTAAACACTTTTAAGTTCTGCTTTATTATTATTTTTTGATACTTGTGTTTTTCTTTCTAAAAATATTTTTGGTAATATTTCTAATGAAAGAAAATAGATTTATATAAACAAATTAGTCAGATTACATTAGTAGAATTTAAAAAGGATATTAAAAGAAATACCTTAAAAAAAGAGGATTAATAATTTATATCAAGAGCAATTACTGATTTGCCGTAATTTTTTCATTTATTTATGAAAGAAAAAACATTCGTTTAATCAATTGCTACGAAACGCTCATTAACTTTTTTATATTTCAATATATTTGAACAAAATCTAGTCATGATCCAGTAAGAAATCAGAATCTTACATAGATTAGAGAATTTTGGAATATATAATATTTAATGTAAAATATATTGCATATTAAAAATGTTAAGCACGAAAAATCTTAATTCTAAATATCACCTAGAGTTTCAATTTGTTATACATATTCCTCAGATTAAGCTTTAAGATCAAGCTTTGCATAGATGATTTTAATTTGATTTTTCACACACGATTATGCAAATGCAACAACTAGTTGCCAAAGGTGGTTAGTAAAATTTAAAGGCAAGCTGTTTTAGGGGGAATACGATTAGAAAAATAAGTTCCATTTTCTTTCAAAATTATTTATTCATAATCTCTTTTCAAATGCATTCATACTGTAAACACATAGTGGTGATCGGTTTTAGAAAGCAGTGTCAAACACAGTGTTCGCTATTGAAGACAGCAACCCATTCCATAAAATGTTGCTCAGAATCGATTGAAAGATTGAATGGAAACCTTTTTTTTATGAATATTTCATTCGAAATGCTCTTTGAAAACGAATTCCTTGAGCAAAGAAAGGAAAAAATAAATTTGGTTTTTCATTTTCAGGAAATCATTAAAATGAGAAAAAAAGTGAGCTAAGAGAAATGTGAGATTTTTAATGCTAGAGAAACTTCATGTATTTATATAAAAAAACTTGCTCTCATAAGCAGTTTTTTCCTTTTTGAATCGTATATTCCAGATGAATAACTGTCAGCTTCCTGGCATAGGGGTAGTGCGTCTTTCCCGAGGTCTAGCAATTCTGGGTCCGAGCCTGGTTCGGGCATGATTGTTCTTCCTCCATTCTATCTGTGAAAGGTGTGAATGTGTCCTCCTGTAAAAAGGGGTTGTGCAAGCTAATGAATAATGCGTGAGTTGTACTCTTCGCCCTAGTTGGCGCGATTAAAACAAAGAGACGCCCCCTATCGCCTTAAATTGCAGTCTTCGTCAGCGGGCTTGTCCAGTGGCAAGTTCTATAAGAAACCACACACACACACACACACACACACACACACACACACACACACACAC
>JAPMOQ010007616.1:0-27965 GCA_026543055.1 Argiope trifasciata | reverse complement strand
GTGTGTGTGTGTGTGTGACATCAAACCCTCTCCTTTTTTAAAAAATTAAATGTGCCCAGAATTGAGAATTCTGGATATGTTTTGTATGAAAATCTAAATTAAAATTGAAGATAAGTTTTAAAAAAAGGGGACTTTCAGTTTTAACAAATTAAAAGAACGAAATCTGCAAAAGACATGCGGCGGATGAAAAGCTTTTTTTCTGATAATGCCAATATTTACTATTTTCAGGAGAGCAAAAGGTGAAAAAGATTCAAGATTATTTTGACTTCCCTGATCATAGTGGTTTTAAGAGTCACTAAGCCATATTTTAATAAGATTATATTTCTGTCAAAAAAAAACCCATTGATTACTCAGATCTCAAATAGTATGGGCTATGAAATAACCTGCGTGAACAATGGTTTACTATTTTATGGAAATGGAACAAAGAAATCAATAACTGAAAAGACTGGAGGAGGATTTGTATTATTATGCTTTTCTAGGACTATATACTATTTTTTCAGATTATTTTACAACTTTTTGCATTTATTATCTAATTTATTCGATTTTTTTCTTATATTATTTTTTCATGACTTGCCACTCATTTTCTTTGTTCCCTTTTTATTAGATGTGTTGCTTAAAAGCATCTTTTCCTTCTTGTTTGGATTTGGAGTGGACAAGATTTTGATGTTACATGAGTAAGATTTGAATGCACTAAATCACAGTTTTTAATGATGTTCAGTACGTTTGTATTGAACTCAATTTATTAATAGAATTATAATAGCGTTGCAAAAGATATCACGATTCACACTTGTATTTTTCGACTTGTTTATCTCTAGATTATCAAATAATCACTATGTCTTCAATTTAAATTTTCTTTTAACTTATATTTTTCACAAATAATGTGTTTCAATGCAAAGTGTATATACTGCACCAGAAAGGAGTAGAAAATTCATCCTTTTACAACTTTTTGTTTTGCTACAGGTTATATATAGAACAGAAACTATGCAAGAGGATACAATTAAAATCTTTCTTCCCCACATTAGCTTGACAGCGGCGACAACTATTGCAACAACTTTCTTGGTATTTAAATATATTAAGCTAACTATGTACTACTCTGTCAGTTTGGTTACAAAATCAACTTTCAGCAAACATAAGAGTTAGTGTTCCTATTTTGAAAACGGATGATAAGGTAAACAAGTCGTTTCAATATACTTTCTATAATTACAATGAAAAAATTTCTGAAAACAGTTATACGAAGTATAAAACTTGTAAAAATACAAATAGCTTGATCAACACTTTTTAAATCTGTGATGCAATAATACGAAACAATTCAATAAAGGATCTGAATAAAAAAGAGTGAGATGAGCAATGAAACTTATACATAACATTTCAAAAGGAAAAATACAAACATCAGTTTATTTCCAGCATTTATCTAATGGAAGAATTAAGCGGTGACCTGGTGTGCTTTTTAAGTTCATTCCGCTAAAAAATCGAAAACTCTTTACAATTTTGTAACAGATTTTTACCTCACGCATTACATCTTTTTCTAAAAGAAAATACTAACTCTGTTTTCAGCCAGAAAGCGCTGTAACTGATTTCTGCAGATAACGTGTGGCACTTTATTATCTATAGATATAAATTTGGGGGCAATGGTTATCGTCGTTCTCAAAGTTTTTAAAAAATACCCTGTATAGAATATTTACTTTTACAAATATGATGAAATTATGTCAATTTTCAATAAATGCGATTTACAGTTTTTGATAAAACTTTATATTTTTGCTACATCTTGAAATATAAAACTCATCTTTGAAAAAAAATTGCATGTTGGTCTGTTTGCTTTTTGTATACAAAATTAATAATGCAAAAAATCAAACAAATGGGTGAAACTTGTTATGCAGTAAAATATACTAATAGGCAGCGAATTTTCAGAAATATATGAAATTTCTTGCAAAACTTATAGCCATAGGTTTCTTTTTATGAATAGCTGACTACCCTGCCACATTTTAACGAAGCAGTATCGATAGGATTTGTGGTGGCCTATTGCTGTTTTTAACATAAATCATACATAACCCCGGCTGACATTCTCTTCGAGGTGGTTGCCACAGCCCACAAATGGGCTAATCTCTCACCTTCCCTCACATCTTATCATGTATCTATCATCCTGATATCATCGTATCATCATGTATCTATCATCCCACAAAAGAGTTAAAAATTCCAAAGACAATAACAACAATATTCATAGAAAGATAATTAAGTTGGAAGAAATTATTTTTCAAATTTACGGAAATCAGAAATGTGAAAACCAATTTTAATATTTTGAATAATTTTCCCTTCAAAATATAGAACTTGAAGAGCTTTTAGTGAAATAAATTTATAAAAAATTAGAGATGAGGAGGGACGGGTTTTTTTTTGTAAGAATACATTGAAAAACTAAATGATAAAAATTATAAAATTCTCCTACAAGAATTAATAGAATTTAACTACACCGATGGAAAAAAAATCCCAACACCAAGAAAAAATTATTGTACAGTAATGAAATTTTAAGAATACATTTATCTAGGTAACATATTTAATTGATTAAAGTTTCAAGATCACAGGTAGAGCCATTGGCGAGAAGAGCCATTTCAAATGTGAAATTTTGGTACATTAGTAACCGCTGTAACCGCCAGAATTATGAATGCAAGCCTTGCAAACGTGCATGCATTGTGTCGCACAGGTGTCGGATATCAGTTTGTGGGATAGAGTTCCATGCTTGTTGCACTTGGGCGGTCAATGCAAGGTCGGATTAATGCTGGTTGTGGATGACGCTGGAGTTGTCGTCCAATGATGTCCCCTACGTGCTCGATTAGAGAAAGATCTGTTGATCTAGCATGCCACGGCAACTTGTCGACACTCTGTAGAGCATGTTGGGTTACAACAGCGGTATGAGGGCGAGCATTATCCTTTTGGAAAACACCCCCTTGAATGCTGTTCATGAATGGCAGCACAACAGGTTGTATCACTAGACTGAAATTTAAATTTGCACTCAGGGTGTGTGGGATAACCACGAGAGTGCTCCTGCTGTCATACGAAATCGTTCCCCAAACCATAATCAAGGAGTAGCCCTGTGTGTCTAGGCCGCAGACAGGTCACTAGCAGGCGATCACCTGGCCTCCTTCTAACCAACAAACGGCTATCACTGCGACCAAGGCAGAACCGGCTTTCATCAGAAAACACAACAGATTTCCACTCCGTCCTCCAATGAGCTCTAGCTTGACACCACTCACGTCGCTAACGGCAATGGTTTGGAGTCATTGGAATGCACTGTACAAGGCGTCTGGCTCGGAGCTATCCTTGAAGTAACCGATTTGTAACAGTTCGTTGTGTCACTGTGGTGCCAACTGCAGCTCGAATTTCAGCTGCAGACGCAGTACGATTAGCAAAGCCATACGCCGAATACGACGGTCTTCCCTCTTAGTAGTACCACGTGGCCACCCAGAACCTGGTCTTCTTGAGGCAGTACCTTCCCTTAACCACTGCCGCCAATACTCATGCACAGTGGGTACATTCCTGCCAAGTCTTTCAGCAATCTCGCGGAAAGAAAACCCACCTTCTCGTAGTCCTGCAACACGACCTCATACAAACTCAGTGAGCTGTTGATAAGGGCTTCTTCGTCTTCTCAGAGACATCCTTGACTAACATTAACCCCCTAAGTCAAATCTCAACTGTAAATAACGATCATGAACATTAAAGCGCTTATTTAAAGCAAACCTCATTTGCATGTTCATAGAGTCGCGGCTAGAGCCACACTTACGCGCGTAGCTCGAAATTTGAATCGATGCCATCTTTCAGGTGTATATACACGTCTACCGAATTTCGTTTATCTAGCACAGCTCCTTCCTAGTGTTGGGATTTTTTTTCCATCAGTGTATTTAAATCTGAAAATATAAGTAAGAATGGCGTATTACAAAGATCATTATTTGTTGTTTAGTAATGAAACTTGGGCAGAAACTTTTTCACACACCTGGCTTTCTTGGAACAAATCTGGTAATTTAGAAACATTGATAATTTAAATTTTCATAAATTTCAACACCAAATCCACAACCTGGTACGTTTGTATCCTGAACTTCATCAGAAAACCTGCTATATTTAATAATTAACCTGAATTAAGATAAAGAAAAACCTATATTAATGACGCTCTTATATACAATCAGGAATTTCAACTTTTATGTTGGTCAATTATGATGAGATGACTATAGCATTAAAGACAATCTTATAATCTTTCATGATATAGATTGCATTTTCGAGGCCCATTTTTTACTAGTGATATTTAAAAAAGTCTGATTGTATTTAATAAAACTTAACTTTTATTGCATCAAATCGTAGCTTTGAAACAGTGAAAAAGAACAATTTCCTACAACTATCCACTAGTGAACATTATGGCCAGTAAATATCTTTATGGACGTGAGATCAGAATTTTACTTAAAGCAAAACAATTGCAGATAATAGTTTCTAGAAAAAAATACATATATATCTAGAAAAAATGATGATATTTTTTTCAACTTAAGTAATTTTCATCGTTTTAGTGGTGACAGAAATAATATGAAAAATACTAATACATATATATAATGAATAATTTAGTATATAAATTAGTGGATCTTCATGTGCAGTTTTATTTTATGCTACTCTGTATTCTTGTAATGTGAAATCCAAAATGTCACTTTTGGGGAAGGCTGTGGAAAGTTATAACATTTGCTGATGATCATTGTCCTCTACATTCTCCTTTAAAAAAACATCCTATGACACGCTTTGTATCTTTTCCTGCTGTTTGAAGTTTGTTAACAATTTCGCGGATAATTGTTTTTGCTGACTTACCCTTCTTAAATTTTTTTGCTTAACATTTTGATGAAATTTTTGATCTATGCTTTAAACACATATTCCAACCATATCAAAATATTGAAACAATTTGTTCACGTACATTTATCCATCTCGCACAATCTCGTGACTCAATGCAATTACGTGACGCGAACTGCATGTATATATTACTGTGCTGTTCTTTTAATATATGTAATTGTGTTTTAATAAAGATGGTTTTTAACTTGGTGTGATTTTATTTGAGGAATAATATTTTAGAGATCCTTAACCCAAAGAATGTGTTATGAGGAGTATTAATATGGTCCGTCGATGTGTTGAGTGAGGAGTTAACAGTTTGGTCCGTATGCGAGCCGGAGAAAGAGGTGCAGCCTTTGGAATTTTGAATGGCTAGTTTGACTTTCATTGGAATCAAAAGGATCGAGATGTGCGACAGAATTTAATATGGTGATATCTTGGAAATAATTTTTGGAGTATTGAGTTATACAATTTCGGATAAAGAGAGTAAGGTGAGATATTCATAATTATTATGATTTAATTGTGGATTATTTATTGTTTATGTAAAATTGAATTTGTGATTTTGTATTGATATTATATTATGTAAGAAATAGTTGTAGTGTGTTGATATCGTTATGAGAATTTAGTTCCTTTTGTTTTAGGATTAGTTACTTCTGTCAGTGTAATTCGTGTGCAGTTTGGAATATAGTTGAAAGTAGCGTTGCTGATAAAGTTGATTTCTGGTTCGTTTGGTCTCAGAGCTCTTGCATCGGATTAGAAATGGTAAATCCCATTTGTGTATTTTGTTGTGAAAAGTGTTATCTAAATTTGGAAGTAGTGTCTGACAAGGTTTTGTTTTCATTTTTGGAATTCATAGTGTAATTGTGTTTTTTTTATTCGACAGTTTCCTTGTGATTGCAAAATTAGCAGTAAAAAAAAGAGATATAATTTGTGAGAGTTTGTATGTAAAAATTATTTTCACTAATAGCAACCACGCAAGATTAAAGAAAGAGGAGTTGCGGATTATCGCCGAAGAGTTAACTTTTAGGACTTTCCGTTCCTGATAATGCGAAAGTAATTCAGTTAAGAGAGATGATTGAGAAAAGGCAACTGTTTAAAACACAGACTGGAGTAGTTCAGGGTCTAGTAGATCAAGCAAAAGCCGATACTCAAGCAAAGATAGTGCAAAAAAAGAAAAAAAGAAAAAATGAATTGAAGTTCGAACTAGAAAGGTTAAAATTGAGTCAAATAAAGAAAGAAATAGAGTTAGCAAATGTTAAAAAAGAATCATTAAATAATACACAAAATACTGAACTCATGGATTCGAATTCATCAAGTGTTGAATTAGAAAGCTTAATAAAAAGTATTAAAACTTTAACTATTCCTGTACCATGTAAATCGGAATTCTTTAATTTATTTTTCAGCTCTTTGGAAAAAGCATTCCAAAACAAAAATGTTTCGAAAAATTTGAAAGCAGAAATTCTGTAGAATATTTTGGGTGAAAAGTCAGTCATTTGCTCGTTTACAGTAATTAAGAAGATTTAAGTGATTATAATAAAATTAAAACTTTAGTTTTAAAGGAATTTGAACCCACCTCTAAGGAATGTTTAAATAACTTTAAAAAAGCTCAAAAATCCCCGTCTGAGAGTTTTGTTCAACTCTCATCTAGATTAAGTACATCTTTTAACTACTATTGTCAGTTGCGTAAAGTGAAGGATTTCCAATCTTTATGCCCTCAGGGGCTCACGTACTTGAGGTGAGTACGAGTATCCCAATTCCGAGGCTCCCAGGGATATATTCTCCTTTTATGTTCATTCTCCTCTAAGCATTCTGCTGTTCACTTTATTTTTCTACCCCTCGACGGCAAGCGAGGGAGTTCTCCATGAGAAGCTGTATCCGCTCTGTTTGCTTCTTGCTTCTCATGGACAGCTAAACACCCCACTTGTTGTCCGAGCGTGGCGACCCTTTAAATGGGTGGTGCATTAAGGTCCCTGATGCATCAATTGGCTGGTATTCCAGCCACTTGTCTGGTACGCTTAATGGGATCAAGTGAAAGTGGTCAACTTCCAGAGCTTGGCAATAAGAGTAATCAACGTTTCTGGAAGTGGCCCTGAGAGCTTAGGTCCAAGCCAGCATCAAGGTGGGTACCGAGGCTGGGAATGCCCAAAGCTGGCAACTGCCTTCCATTGTTGGGCTCGGTGGTGGGTGATGCCGTTGGTTCCCGAATTTTCTTTCCCTTTGCATGGGTTCTTTATTTCAGCGTCAAAGTCTAGATTCTTCTCGTTTTTTTATAGTCAAATCTGTATCTGATACTCTAAAAACTTTGTCTCCAATCTTAATACGTAAAACAATTATTAGCGTCGTTGGTGAACCAAAAAATATTAAAAAACGTTTTATGGTGACCTACTAGTTGAGGTTTCATCTTCTGAGCAGGCTAATAAAATTATGCAATTAAAAAACATTGGAAATCATGAAGTTTCAGTTTTCTCCCATAACTCACTCAACGTTTCTTGAGGCATTATCTCACAAAAGGATTTGCAAAATGATACAGAATCTTCTATATTAGAAGCTTTGAAATCTCAAAATGTTATCTCAGTGGAAAGAATTAAAATTAAACGAGATGGGAAGCTTCTCCCAACAATGCACCTTAAATTAACATTTAATCAACCCATACTAACCAAGTCTGTTAAATTTGCGTATTACAATTGTCCAGTTCGACCATTTATCCCGACATCGTTACGTTGCTACAAGTGTCAAAAATTTGGTCACACTGTTCACAGTTGCAGAAGTAAACAGTCATGTGCTCAGTGCTCTGAAATAGGACATGATATTAAAACATGTTCTTCAACCTCTCCTAAGTGTATTAATTGTAATGGAAACCATCCAGCTTACTCAAAATTCTGTCCCCGTTGGATCCAGGAAAAGGAAATTCAAAATGTAAGAATAACACAAAATATATCATTTGCTGAAGCCCGTAAAACTGTTGCAGGTAGAACCCCAACAAATGTCAAATCTTTCGCATCAGTCCTAAAAACTTCCCTTACTACTACAGTTACACAGACAGAAATATCTCTTGCCAAAATACCTGCTACTTTAACAGGGGATAATGTTGTTTCTATTCTAACATGTCCAAACTGCTGGGCCCGTAAGGCAAACGCTGTTCCTAACAAATGCAATATGCCCCAACCTACTGAAATTTTTATCGCATCATCTCAGATGCCTTCAACTTCAAATGCAATTTTTGATCATAATATATCTCATCCGGCCCTGGATTCTCACGATTCACCTTTACCAAAAATTAAAAATTCACTCACAGACATCTCCCCTAAAAGTATAAGAAACAAAAAAAGGCGGAAGAGAAAAAAATTGAGAACAAGAAGGCATGGTTAGGTGCCCCTAAGAAAGGCAAAGAAACATCCAAGCAATTGAAAAAACAAACATTATCTTTGCAAGATTTTATAAAAAAATCTAATACTGAAAAGAGTAGATGTGATGATTCTCCCAAGGCAAACACATCTGAGGACGACTCAATATCCGAGAGTGCAACTCAGCCACTCTCATCAAAGAACACTTAAATTCCTCGTTTCCTCTCACTTTCCTTCTTTCTTCTGCTCCGCCTTATGGATACACTTATTTCTTGGAACTGTCGTGGGGTGAATCAGAAAAATCCTGATCTCAAAGACATAATTAATAATTGTCAACCAGCTTGCATTGCCCTGCAAGAAACGCTTTTGAAATCTAAAGACACAGTTTAAATGCGGGATTATCATGTTCTCCATAAAGCCAATGTTGGCGAAAGAGCTTCAGGAGGAGTTGCCCTCCTTATTTCAAATTCTGTGCCCTCCTGTCCATTGGTTTTGAACACTTCACTACAAGCTGTCGCTGCTCGAATTCATACGCACTCTCTGATTACTCTTTGCTGCCTTTATCTGCCACCAAACACATATATTGATCTTGATTAAATGATCTTGTTTCTCAACTCCCCGAACCTTTTATTATTTTAGGTGATTTCAAGGCCACATTCCTCTGTGGGGCAGCAATGACAGTAATAGTGGAGGTAGTCAGATTGAGCAATTTTTGGATGATCATAACCTTTGTCTTTTTAACAATGACTTATTTTCATACACCGACAAGTAGTTTTCATGCACTGGATCTAGCAATATGTTCTCCCACCCTCTATCCCTTTTTTAATTTGAAAATGGATAAGGATTTACACAATAGTGACTACTTCCCCTTAGTATTACTCGTAATAGAAGACATCAGACTTCTTCTTCTCCCAGTTTTCCCAGATATAAACTAGAAGCTGCCAATTGGACCAAATTCACTTCATTAGCTAATATTACAGAAGAAATGGTGAATAATATTAACATAGATGCAGCAGTTGCCTAAATTACTCAGCTTCTGATAATTGCAGCGAATGCTTCGATTCCTAAAACTTCGACAAAATTTAGGAAGCAGCGCAAGGTCTGGTGGAATAATGATTGTCAAAAGGCATATAAGATGCAAAGAAAAGCCTGGGATACTTTTCGTGGATACCCCACTACTGAAAATTTAATTCGCTTCAAAAGGGCAAAAGCCCATTCTAGACGGATTCAGAGAAGTGGCAACGGGACGCGTGGGAAATATATGTTAACTCTATCAACACTTCGATTTCCAGCAAGCAACTTTGAAGTAGGGTTAAAAAAATATTTGGAGCACCTGCGAGTCATGGGATTTCATCTTGCTTGGAAATAGTGCTCCGGTAAGTTCATTAAACACATAGCTAATTCTATAGCTTCGGCTTTTGCTGACGCAAGTAGTAATAAGTATTATACAAATACATTTCAAAACTATAAAATTTTAATCGAAAAGGAAAAACTAGAATTCCAAACAACAATAGACACTTCGTATAACAGACCATTAACACTCTATGAACTTAAAATCTGCCTCAATAGTGTACACAAGTCTTCACCTGGTTCTGATAATATTAGATATGATATGATCAAAAATCTTTCTGAAACTTCTCTTAAAAACCTGCTCTTTTTATTTAATTATTTTAATTAATTTTATTTAATTTATTAATTTGACAAGAACAATATTTTCTTACTGCCTGATAAATAGCAACTACAATACCCATTCTGAAACCTGGTAAAAATCCAATGGATACTTCTAACTATAGGCCGATTGCCCTGACGAACTGTTTGTATAAAATGTTGGAAAAAATAGTAATTCGTAGACTTGTATACTGCTTGGAGCATAACAAAATGTTAAACATTTCTCAAAGTGGATTTAGAAGAGGCCGATCAACAATGTACAACCTGTTGACTTTAGAAACTGACGTACGAAATGCGTTTCTCCGTAGAAAATATTTGGTGGCTATTTTTTGATATTGCCAAAGCCCATGACACAGCATGGCGCTTTGGCATTTTGAAGGATTTTTACAAGTGTAATTTAAGAGGAAACGTGCCAACATTCATTCAAAACTTCTTGGAATTAAGGACTTTTAGAGTTAGGATTGGTTCAGAATTTTCAGATGTGTTTGTACAGAAGAAGGGAGTTCCTCAGGGAAGTGTCTTGAGTGTGACTCTTTTTACTTTGAAAATCAACTCTGTTTTAGACAATTTACCTTTATATGTGAAGGGCCACTTATATTTAGATGATCGCTACATTTCTTGTTTTGGGGATAACATGACTTTCATAGAGAGGCAGCTCCAAAATGCAATCGATCAACTCACAGGTTGGTGCGATAAAAAAAGATTTTCATTTTCTCCTGAAGCCCCAGTGCTGTACATTTCTGTAGGAAAAGCAGCCTACATCCTGAGCCTGAGATTCACCTAAAAGGTCATCCTGTCAAAGTACTTGACGAAGTTAAATTTTTAGGCCTGATTTTTGATAAAAGCTTACATTTGCCTCTCATATAATTTACCTAAGAAAAAAATGTGAAAGATCCCTGAACATCTTAAAGATTCTTTCAAACACTACATGGGGTGCCAACCGTCTGTCTTTACTTTGTATTTGCAGAGAGGTAATTTTATCCAAACTTGACTATGGTTGCAATGTCTATGGTTCTGCAAGACGCAGTGCTCTGCAAAAATTGGATACTGTTCATCATGCTGTTCTTCGATTATGTTCAGGAGCATTCAGGACATCATCTGTACAAAGTTTATATAGAGAATGTAATGAGTCTTCCCTACACATCAGAAGGCAGATATTGTCTCTCCATTGTTATTTTAAAATTTTATCAAACCCTGACCATCCCTATTATAATTTTAATCAGAGCCAATTTTTACAACGTCTTCATGTTGCTCGACCATCATTAATCCTTTGAGAAAATGCTCCATTTAGCTTCAGAACTGTATCTGGAGAAGGTACAAATAGTTTCAAAACAGTCGTTTCTCTTATCACACTGGCAATCTCATGGAATCCAATACTTGAATCCATTTCAATATTTTGATAAACAAAACACTGCGGATATCGGTTATCAACAAATCTTTGTTGACCATCGTCAAAAATATCGTCACTTTAAACCCATTTTTACAGATGAATCTAGAGGCCTAGATTATATTTATTTCGCTTGTATTATTTCAAATTCCTCAATAGCCTATAGAATTAGTTCATTTTGTTCTATTTTTACAGCAGAGGTAACTGCTATTTTAAAAGCTTTATCTGTTATTTCTGATTGTTCTGCTGATAACTATATAATATACACTGATTCAATGAGCGCTTTGCAATCTCTGTCATCGTTACATGATCACAGCCATCCATTGCTTTTTAATATTTTAAACTTGCATGACAAACTTATCTGTAAGGGCTTTCAAATTATTTTATGCTGAGTCCCCGCACATGTGGGAATCTCAGGAATTGAAAAGGCTGATAAGGCAGCAAAATTGGCCACTACCTTCTTGACAACACAGATCCCTCTTAACGATTATAAGAAATATATATATCATATTATGTATTCCAAATGGCACACTGAATGGGATTCACAGGTTAGTAATAAGCTCCATGCAATTAAACCTACAATAGATTTCTGGACCACATTACACAGAAGAAATCTAGACACAATTTTAACTAGGTTGAGGATTGAGCATACTCGATTCACCCATCGACATTTGTTGATGGGGTATCCAACACCCTTTTGTTCAATGTGTAATAGTCCTATGTCTGTTTCACACATTTTTGTGGAGTGTCCACGGTTTTCTATACAGCGATTTGCATGTTTTCAGAAGACTCACACTGAATTGGACGAATTGCTTTCCGAAACTCCGCATGTTGGACTTTTTCGCTTTTTAAAAAATAAAGGTTTTTTATAATCATATATAAACATTCATCTCATTTTTAGCACAGTACCATACATAACATCATTGTTATGCTTTTCATAACTGGCAGATAAACACTTTCAGTCATTTGGACTGAAAGTGTATATTAAGATTCCATATTAAGATTTCATTATCAATAGAAATAGATATTTTAATTTCAAGTATGTGGCGCAGTATGGCCAAAAAGGGCTTTTGTGCCATTAAACACCAACTCAACTCAACTCCAATCTCTATGCGTGCTTATAGTTTCTGATAGAATTTTTGAAACTCTTGATCGAGAATTAATGACTCATATTGCGGTAAAACAAGGTGAAAATTATTTTAAACCTCATGAACTCGGTCGAGAGTGGGACATTTTCTCATCATCAAAAGTGAGATACATCATGTAAAAGTGAAATACATAATAAGATTGTGGCAGGGGAAGCAAAAACATTTTCTTGAAATAAATCGCAGTTTCTAAATTGGGGTTCTGATAAATCCGTTTCTAAAGTATTTGTGTCAGAAGTAAAAAATTCAAAGCGTGTTATGTGTAAGAATAGTGCTAGTCATCCTCTTTATAACTGCCCAAAATTTAAGAGATTCTGCAAGCGAAAGAGTTGGTGAAGTGAATCTCACAATCGAATGCTACATTTTCCGTGAGAGGAAAATAGTACTTCTAATTCACTGTCTGAAAGTATTTCGATTCTAGAACCAGTTTATGACGAAGAGGTAGCGCAGAATCAAACATTAAAAGAAACGGTGACTAATACCCAATCAAAGATAGTTGCAACGAGTTATCAAAAGAGCCAAAGTAAGAATGTCCTTCTTAGTACTGTCCATGCCTTGGTTAAAATTAAATATTCAGAGTTTGTGGAGTTCGATGTTTATTGGACTTAGGAAGTCAGTCTTTTTTGTGTACAAAAGCTTGCGCAGAACGACTGTAGTTGGTTAAAAAAAATAAATACTATCGTTTCATGTGTGAATGACGCTACTATGGTGATTAATAATTGTGTAAAAACCATGGTTGCAAACAAGGATAGGAACTTTGAGCAAGAATTGTCGATGCTAGTAGTGAACAAAATTACTGATGTTACCCCCAACAAGATCATTGATTTAAATATAGAAGTATTAAAGTTTCCATCACTGGCTAATCCTAGTTTTAATATCCCAGGAAAAATACTTACTTTTAGGAGCTGAAGTATTTTATAAATTGTTGAGACCTGGACAATTCCGAGATTTGAATTCATCATTGCTGTTTCAGAATACAGTTTTCGGTTATGTTGCCAGTGGTAGAGTAGATGAGGTAAGGGCGAGTTCATTGGGGGTTGATTTTAGATGTAGATTTGAATCAAACTATGAGAAAATTCTGGGAGATTGAAAATGTGGATAATGAGGTCACTAAGAGTCAGGAGGTCTGTTGTGCGAAGAGCATTTGGTAAAAACCCATCGAAGGAATGAGGAGGGTCGATATGTGCTTACAATGCCTTTGAGGGAGGACTCACTCAGGATTCATTTCTCCTGCCTCAAAGGATTGATTTCTCCAAACAGTAAATTAAAAACCAGGTTCTAGATGGTGAGGGTATTTTGTGTGTTGGAAGAGGACTAGAAAATTCAAATTTAAGTTTTGTGTCAAAGCACCCAGCTATCTTGTCTAAAGGTAATAAACTTACTATGATAATTTTAAAGTATTGTCACATGAAGCATTTGCATGTCGGGACTTCAAATTTACTATGTATTGTTTGGGAAAACTTTTGGCCCTTAATTAGTCGTATAATGTGTCGTAAGTTAATTCAACAATGTATCCCATATTTCAAATCAAAACCAATTGTGCCTAGTCAATTAATGGGCAGTTTACCTAGGGACCGAGTTTTAGCTGATTTTCCTTTCAATTGTACTGGTGTAGACCTTTGTGGTCCATTCATGATTAAATATAATAATCAACGAAAGAGTACATTACATAAGGTGTATGTATGTGTATTTGTGTGTTTCGTAACAAAGGCTACTCATTTCGAGATTTTGTCAGACTTGACATCTGAGTGTTTTATAGCTTCGTTAAAAAATTCATTGTCTATAGAGGCAAATGTGCAAAATTATACTCTGACAATGCAACAAATTTTAAGGGAGCCAATGACCTAATTAAAAAGTTTCTTGAGTTGGTGAAAATTCAAGACGAAATTCTGGCTAATTATTTGGCTGCAGAAGGAATAGATTGGAAATTCAACCCTCCAAGAGCACCTCATTTTGGTGGGCTTTGGTAGGCTGCTGTCAAATCGTTCAAATTTCATTTTCCTAAAGATTCGAGAGGAGCTAATTTAACTTTTGAGGAATTCCTTACATTAACAATCCAATTTAAGTCAATTTTGAATTCGCGCCCACTCTATCCATTATCAGACGATGCAGAAGATTTTGGATTTCTAACACCTGCTCATTTCCTGATCAATAGAGCGATGAATTCACATATCGAACCTGATTTAACTAGTTTTAAAGAACATCAACTAAAAAAATGGCAACGAGTTACGAAATTAGTTCAGCAAACTAGGAAAAAATGGCACCGAAATTACCTGAACGAATTACAGCAAAGAAACAAATGGGTATTCGAGAAAGAAAATGTTTAGGTAAGAGATCTCGTGTTGCTGGTAGAAGACAACTTGCTTACTCATAAGTGGGCTGTGGGTGGAATTGAAGAAATCTATTGTGGGGAAGATAAAAAAATTAGAGTGGTTCAGATTATGAACCGATTTAGCACACTTAAGAGGGCAGTGAGTAGGGTAAGTGTATTACCCTTGCCGAAATGACTAATGTAAAAACACTGGAGAAAGGTGTGGATTGCTGTTCACATAATTTTATTCATTTCTTAAAAATTATATTTGTAATATTATGTATTTGATTGAATGTTTGAAACATGTCAACGGGAGGAGAATGTTCACGCGCATTTATCTATCTCGCACAATCACGCGACTCACTGCAATTACGTGACTCGAGCTGTATATATATATTACTGTGCTGTTCTATTAATGTATGTAATTGTGTTTGAATAAAGCTGGTTTTTAACTTGGTGTGATTTTATTTGAGGAGTAATATTTTAGAGATTTTTAACCAATCGAATGTGTTATGAGGAGTATTGATATGGTCCGTCGACGTGGTGAGTGAGGAGTTAACACAATTCTTTCCTAATATTTCAGGTTTTCTTTATTTACCCACTATTAATATTGAATTCAAATAGTCACTCGCAGATTTCTTTTACTTTTAAATACCTTTTTGCTTTTTTATATACAATTATTTTCATGAAAGTTTTTTGGATAGGAAACGGACTCTCAAGAGTTTCAAAGTTTTTACAAAAACTTTAAAAAAATCAAGCTCAAATTCATACAAAAGGGGCACCTTTATTTTTAAAATACATGGAATATTTTAAAGAATTTTGATACATTTGATGCCTTGTTTCTAATGTTTAATTCTATCTTGCCAAAGGATGTTTTCTTGAAATATTTTAATCCCTTTTTTGAAGAAAGGCTTTGCACCAAAAAGCATCCATGATATATATGTTTCGTGCTATACACTGAAATGACAAAAGTCATGGGATGACTGTTAATATCGTGTCGGTCCTCCTTTTGCCCGGCGAAGTGCATCAACTCGACGTGTCATGGAGTCCACAAGTCGTTGGAAGTCCTCTGCAGGAATATTGAGCCATGCTGTCTGTATAGACGTCCATAATTGTGAAAGTGTGGATGGTGCAGGAGTTTGGGCACGAACGGACCTTTCGATGATGTCCCATAAATGCTCGATGGGATTCATATCGGGCGATCTAAGTGGCCAGATCATGCGCTGGAATTGTCCGGAATGTTCTTCAAACCAATCGCGAACAGTTCTGGCCCGGTGATATTGCGCATTATCA
Organism: Argiope trifasciata; assembly: GCA_026543055.1. Classification (NCBI taxonomy): domain Eukaryota; kingdom Metazoa; phylum Arthropoda; class Arachnida; order Araneae; family Araneidae; genus Argiope; species Argiope trifasciata. Next base: position 11,969 of record JAPMOQ010007616.1, on the reverse strand, counting down.
TCCATAAAAATCCCATCGTTGTGTGGGTACATAAAGTCCATGAATGGCTGCAAGTGATCTGCAAGCAGCTGAACATAACCTTTTCCAGTCAATGATCGGTTCAGTTGCACAAGAAGACCGAGTCCATGCCATGTAAAAACAGCCCACACCATTATGCAGCCACCACCAGCTTGAACAGTGCCTTGCTGACAGTTTGGGTCCATGGCTTCGTGGAGTCTGCGCCACACTCGAACTCTACCATCAGCTCGTAACAACTGAAATCGTGACTCATCCGACCATGCCACGGTTTTCCACTGGTCTAAGGACCAGTCGATATGCTCACGAGCCCAGGAGAGTCGCTGCGTGTAAAGCTGTCGTGCTGTCAGTAAAGGCACTCGAGTCGGTCTTCTGCTGTCATAGCCCAAGGAAGACAAATTTCGCAGCACAGTCCTATCGGACACGTCCCACGTTGATTCCTGCAGTTATTTGACAAAGTGTTGTGTGTCTATTAACATTGACCATTCTACACAGACGTCGGCGGTCTCAGTCCTTAAGTGCAGGTGGTCGCCCACTGCGCTGTCCATGATGGGATGTGATGCCTGAAATTTCATACTCTCGGCACACTCTTGATACTGTGGATCTCGGAATGTTAAATTCACTAAAGATATCCGCAATGGAATGACCCATGCGTCTAGCTTCAACTAACACTCCACGTTCAAAATCTGTTAATTCTCGTCGTGCCACCATAAATCACGAAAAACCTGTTCACATGAATAACTTGAACACAAATGAAAGCTCTGGAAAACGAATTGCGCATTTATACCTTTTCGCTGCGATACTACTACCATCTGTAAATTTGCATATTGCTATCTCATGACTTTTATCACTTCAGTCTATATATGTTAAATGCAGACGAGAGCGAAGCAGGTTTTGAGCTGCTTTATCTTGTTTGAAAAGTTGAAAACAACAGTATCCACTATGTGATTTGCAACAAACTTGTGAATGTAATCTTGTAATTTCTTTATTTTCTCCCTTTGTAGCTGTTGTATCGTTTCTATATCATCGTTCAAAAAGAACTGTCTTCTACACTAGCACATTTAGTATTCAGTGCAACATTGAGACTTTGCTCTGTCTCTTAAATTTTCACTAATCACTAATCAGGGAAGCGTATTAAGCGTTACTCTTTTTATCATTCACATTTCTAAAATTCTTTTAGAACTTCCTTCATCAGTTTTAGGCACCTTGTATGTTGACGATTTGCAAATTTCTTGCCAGGGATCAAATATGAGACTGATTGAAAGGCAGTTGCAAACTGCTGTGAATAATCTAGCCAAATGGTGCGATCAGAACGGATACACCATTTCATCAAATGAAAGTTGTTGTGTCCCCTTAAGTAGAAAACTAAGTCTTTACCCTGAACCTGAAATTTATATACGAAACAGAGCTCTTCCAGTTGTCCCAGAAGTTCTTATTTTAGGCGTAATTTTTGATCGAAGGCTTTCTTTTCATCCTCACATTTCATTTCTATGAAAGAAATGTGAAAAAATGCTAAATATTCAAAAGATTCTCTCCAATACATCTGGGGGAGCTGATAGGACATCATTACTCCGAGTTTATGAAGCTTTAATTCTATCTCGAATAGACTATGGTTGTATGGCCTATGGTTTTACCAGCATGAAGGCTTTGAAAAAACTTGATACAATCCATAATTCTGCTCTGAGAATTTGTTCTGGAGCTTTCCGCACTTCCCCAGTGCAAACTTTATATGTGACGTGCCATCAACTTCCACTTTATCTGCGTCACCAGAAATTATCACTGCAATATCATTTTAAAATTTCATCTACACCTAGACATCCTTTAATTTACACCACTCTCAGCATATTCTTTGAGCGACTTTATAATGCTCGCCCGACAGCTACCCGTCCGTTTTATAAACGCATGAAGTCTTTATTTCTGACACAACTTTCCGAAGTCAGAATATTATCTATTGACCATTCCCACTTTCCTCATTGGAATACTCCACCCATTGCTCATATAAACCCATTCATTGGTTTCAAAAATTCTTCTTTTGATGCAAACTCTCTTCAGCAACTATTCCTTGAACATCGTTCCCAGTATAATAATTGTAAAGCAATCTTTACTGATGTCTCAAAAACAACGAATCATGTAGGTTTTGGTTTCATTTTTGAGGACACTTCGTATAACCATATCCCCCCTGAGTGTTTTTCAGTATACACGGCGAAAGCAACTGCTATTTCATATGCGCTACAACATATCTCTTCATCTGACTCTCGTAAATTGCATTTATACTGACAACATGAGCGGTTTGCAACAATTACAAAATTTTGATTATTCTTGTCATCCGATTGTTGCACAAATCATGGAGCAACAGTCACTACTGGCGAACAGAGGTTTTGACATAATCTTCTACTAGATTCCGCCCCTCAGGGGCCCACCTCCTTTAGGTGGGTACGGGTGTCCCAATCCCGAGGTACCCAGGGATCTTTCATTCTTTTATTCTTTTTTTCCCTTCCCCCCTATTTTTTTCTCTTCTTACTCTCCCCGCTCTCCCCCCTTTTATCTCTCTTCCTTCTTCCATCCCTCGACGGTAAGCGAGGGAGCTCTCCATGAGAAGCGGTCGCCGCTCTGTTTGCTTCTTGCTTCTCATGGACAGTCAAAAACCCCACGTGTTTGCCGTGCGTGGCGACCCATCAGACGGGTGGTACATTTTGAACCCTGATGTATCAATCGGCTGGTATCCCAGACATATGACTGGGCTGCTCAAGGGGATCAAGCGAAGGGATCACTTCTTGGGCTTGGCGTTAAGGGTGGTCACTGTCCCCGGGGGTGATTTTTAGCGTATAGGCTCTGGCTAGCACCATGGTAAGCGCCGAGGCTGGGAATGTCTAGAGCCGGTGGCTGCCATCTATAGTTGGGCTCCGTGGTGGGCGGTGCCGTCGGGACCCGAATTTCTATTTGACTCTTATGGGTTTTTTCACTTCTGACACTGAACCGTTTTCTGAAACTGCTCGTTTCGTTATTCTCTCCATCCCTGATGGAAAACTGTCTGATTTATCTCCTTTTGCCGTTGAAAAAGCTTTGAAAGGTATTGGCGGTAGTCCAAAGTCGGTCAAAAAACTTCGGTCGGGTGACCTATTGATCGAAACAAGTTCTGCTCTTCAAACTAAATCTTTTTTACAAGCTAAATCTTTTTTAAATCGTTCCGTTTCTGTGACACTTCACCGAACTCTTAACTTCTGCCGTGGTGTTATATCTGAAAAGGAACTCTTGAATTCTCCAGAAAGTGAAATTCTTGATGGCTTTGCCAGTCAAGGTGTTATTGCAGTGAAACGCATTTTTATGAAAAAAGGAAATAGTCTGGTTGCCACTAATAGTATTATCCTAACATTTAATACAACAAAATTACCATCCTGCATAAAAGCAGGCTATTTAAATTGCAAAGTTCGGCCCTATATACCTAATCCTATCAGATGCTATAATTGTCAGCGTTTTGGTCATTCCAAGATGGCTTGTAGAGGGACACAAACCTGTTCTAGATGTGCAACTTCTGGTCACCAAGCTAATGAATGCACTGCAGACCCGCAGTGTGTAAATTGTAAACAACCACATCACTCCGATTCTCGAGACTGTCCACAATGGAAATTAGAAAAGAAAATCCAAGAACTTAAAGTAACGAAAAACATACCATACTTTGAAGCTAAAAAGCTATTGACATCTGAACAAAGACCACTTTCTTACAGCAGTGCAGTGAAATCAGTAACTTCTTCAAGCACAATGACTGACGAAAGCATTACAAAAGTAATTTGCCCTCCATTATGTAAATTAAAACCGATAGTTAAGAACTCTCCACTCAAAAATATTTCAGTATCCATTGAAACTGAAAAGTCTAAACCAACCACCAAGCAGAAAGTTGAGACTAAGAAAACAAACAAAAAGTCCGACCAAATAAAACAAGTTAAAGAAACAAAAGCAAATAAACGGGCTAAAATTTTGATAGAGCGTAGAACCCAAACGAAGTCTTCACCAAAACATTCCTTAACACAGGAAGACTTCTTAAAAAAACCGAAAAAAACTAAAGACAAAGACTCGGATAGTGATCCTCTCTTCAGTGTTCACTTATCTGACGAAGAAATGTCTTTTAGTGACTCGAATGAATCGGTATCTTCTAAGAAATTATAAAGCCTTTTTTCTTTTAAATTTTTTTTTCTTCCTTAAATGGCAGATTTTCTTTCTTGGAATTGTCGTGGGTTAAAAAATAAAATTTCAGACTTAAAAGATCTCATAAATACCTATGCTCCAGCTTGCATTGCTTTACAGGAGACTCATCTGAAGCCAGGCGATAACATTCATATCTCAAATTACTCTGCATCTTACAAAAATCATGTTAACGATAGAGCTACAGGTGGAGTTGCACTGCTTGTTGCAAATAGCCACCCATCCACCTCATTGAATTTAAACACAAATTTACAGGCTATAGCTGTTCGAATTCATATAAAATCCCTGATAACCGTGTGTAATTTGTATTTACCTCCTAATGAAAGCATCAATCAAACCGATTTGAATCGCTTAATTCAACAACTTCCATCTCCGTTTCTTATCATAGGAGATTTCAATGGCCATAGCCTCATTTGGGGAAATTCAGACACCAATGCAAGAGGTTTACAGATTGAAAAACTTTTACAGGATCACAATCTATGCCTTCTAAATACAGATGAACTAACCTATTTCCACCAGCCTACAAAATCCTTCCATGCAATTGACCTTGCTATTTGCTCTCCCCAAATTTTACCTTTTCTGAATCTCACTGTAGACAAGTATCTCCACAACAGTGATCATTTTCCTTTGATTATTACTGATAATAGACATAACCATCATAATTACTATCAACCATCTAGGTACATATTCACAGCAGCTGACTGGAATACATTCTCTGCTCTTTCAAAAATAAGTAAAATTATGGTAGAACATTATTCTATCGATGAAGCAATAGAGTTAACAACCCAAACTATTATCCATGCTGCAAATGCATCCATACCAAAGACTAAGAGTACTAGGAAGAAGCAAATTAAACCGTGGTGGAATAGTGAATGTCAACAAGCCCGTAAGAAGCAGAGAAAAGCATGGGACAAATTTCGAAGACATCCCACAACTGAAAATTTAATTGCATACAAAAGAGCCAAAGCCGAATCTCGACGTATTCAACGATATAGTCGTAGAATGTCGTGGCAAAAATTTGTTTCAACCATAAAAGTTTCCCTCTCAAGCCGAGAACTTTGGCAAAAAGTTAAAAAAGCTTCAGGTACTCCTTTTTCTAATACTGTGTCAATATTAAATGTGAATAATCAGATTATATCTACTTTAAAGGACATAGCAAATACTATAGCTTCTTCTTTAGCAAGTACATCCTCCCGTGAAAATTATAATCCATATTTTTTAAATTTGAAAAAAAATGTTGAGAACAAAAAATTGAATTTTGAGTCCCAGTCTGATTTACCTTACAATAGTAATTTTACATTTCAAGAACTTCAGTTTGCTTTATCAAATGTTCATAAATCTTCTCCTGGCCCAGATAACATCAGCTATGCAATGATCCAGCATTTAACTTACAAATCACAGAAAAACTTGTTGCATTTATTTAATAGAATTTGGAAGGAACATCATTTTCCTTCTTCTTGGCAACAGTCAATAATTATTCCTCTCTTAAAGCCTAATAAAGATCCCACGAACCCTTTGAACTATCGCCCAATAGCTTTAACAAACTGTCTTTGCAAACTCTTAGAAAAAATGATTAACCGACGACTTATATACTTTTTGGAAACAAACAAAATTCTTAGTCCATTTCAAAGTGGCTTTAGAAAGGGACGATCTACTTTAGACAATATTTTAAGCTTAGAAAATGATATTCGTTCTGCTTTTTTGCAGAGGAAACATTTGGTGGCCATCTTCTTCGACATTGAAAAAGCTTACGATCGCGCGTGGAGATATGGAATCCTGAAAGATCTCTACGACTTTAATCTAAGAGGGAACTTGCCAATCTTTATTCAAAATTTTTTACAACTGAGACAGTTTAAAGTTAAATTAGGGCATGAATTTTCTGATACTTTTACCCAAGAAGAAGGTGTCCCACAGGGCAGCGTTCTAAGTGTCACACTTTTCATTATAAAAATTAATAGCATTTTAAACCAACTTCCACCATATGTCAAAGGATATCTTTATGTAGATGATCTGTACATTTCCTGCATGGGAAACCATATGCGCTTTATAGAGAGACAACTGCAAACGGCTGTAAACAAAATTAAACAATGGTCAGATTTAAATGGTTTCACTTTCTCAGCGGCAAAAACAGCGGGAGTGCATTTTTGTCGGAAGAGAAGTCTTCATCCAGATCCTGAAATTATGTTCTATGGTCAAAAAATTCCTTTTCTTAATGAAATTCGTTTCTTAGGAATCACTTTCGACAAAAAACTGACATTTCAATCTCACCTATCTTCTTTACGGAAAAAGTGTGAAAGGGCTTTAAATATCTTGAAAGTTCTTTCTAATACATCTTGGGGAGCCGACAGAACTTCATTGTTGAGGATTTATAGAGCAACCATCCTCTCGAAAATAGATTATGGGTGCGCGATCTATGGCTCAGCTAGGAAAAGTATACTGAAAAAAATAGACCCTGTCCATCATGCAGCTCTTAGAATATGCTCTGGAGCTTTTCGCACCTCTCCAGTCAAAAGTTTATATGTTGAGTGTTATGAACCAGATTTACATCTCAGAAGAAAAATGCTTTCTTTACATTATTATTTTAGAATACAATCTCATCCAAGCCATCCATATTTCGATTTTAAACTTCGACCTTTCCTGCTTCGTTTGCAAGAAGCTAGAAAGAATTTAGAACCTACATTTCACACCAGGATGAGCACTATTTTATTAGAACTAAATATGAACCATCTGGTATTATCCTCACAGCTGTTTAACAATTTTCCTCCATGGAGGATTCAAACCTTTTATTTTCTTAATCCTTTTGAAAACTTCAGCAAATCGGACACTACAGATATTGTTTATCAAAAATTATTCCTTGAACATAGATCTCATTATCAGTCTTTCATTCCTGTTTACACCGATGGTTCTAAGACATCAACCAATGCCTCATTCGCTGTGGTTTTTTCAGATAAAATTTTAAGTTTTCAACTTCCTTCTTGTTGTTCCATATTTACTGCTGAGACCACTGCAGTTTTACATGCTTTATTAGAAATTTTAAATAGACCTAGTGGAAATTTTATTATTTACAGTGATTCTTTAAGTGTTTTACAGTCTTTAAAATTTCCCCAGAATCATACCCATCGAAACATTTTAAAGATTTTAGACTTATTTTATAAGATTACCTCTCGCGGCTCTACAGTTCTATTCTGCTGGATACCATCTCATGTGGGAATATCTGGCAATGAGAAGGCTGATAAAAGTGCCAAATCAGCAACTCGTTTCTTAGAAACACCCATACCAGCATGCGATTTGAAGAAACAGGCTAAAAGCTATCTGTACGTAAATTGGCAAACTCAGTGGGATTCGGAAACTCTAAACAAACTTCATACTTGCAAACCTGTAATAGAAAATTGGCCCTCTTTAAGTTATAGAAAACACGACACCGTTTTAACTCGCCTGAGAATCGGTCACACTAGAATTACACATAGACATTTATTATTAAACGATGAATTGCCGATATGCCCACACTGTGATTGTGGGATAACAGTTTATCATATCCTTATTGAATGTCCATATTTTAACGCTCAACGGTTATTTTACTTCAAAACCCTAACTGTAACTTTATCCTTGTTGCTTGGAAAAAATCCACATAAGAATCTTTTTGCCTATTTAAAATCTGTAGGATTTTCTTCCTTAATCTGAACTCACTTTTTCGGCTTCGCTTTGACATTTGTTATTTATCATAGTTTTATTATGGAAATACTTTTCTAGAAACTGTTTTAATAAAACTTGGAATCAGAATTAAACTTGTTTGGCGCAGTATAACCTTCATATTGGTTCTTGTGCCATAAAACTTCAAACCAAACCAAATCTACTAGATTCCGAGTCACTTTGGAATCTATGGCAATGAACTTGCAGATCAGGCCGCAAAGTTAGCTTCAGTTCCTCTTGATTTCCGTAGTCCCTACTCTGATATTTCAAGTTGTATCAAACAATATGTCTATGGAAAGTGGCAGGAAGTTTGGGACGTGCAAGTTGATAATAAACTACATAGCATTCAACCAAAAGTAAATATGTGGTCAGTTTTACCTAACCGAGGAGAGGATGTAAAATTAATTCGTCTACGTATTGGTCACACAAGATACACTCATAGACATTTGTTGTTTGTCCTGATTTTACTTCAGATCATTTAACTCCCTTTCATTCCTCTATTGTAAATTTATGAGACCTCGTGGGTGAGAAACCTCACACAAAACTTTTTGATTTTTAAGAGCTATTGGTTTTTTTCATAGCATTTAACATTTGATTTATTATTTTTTTCCTAATGCCAAATCATTTTAAAACATAGATCTTCTCAACTTTTCACATTTTTTACAAAACATCCTTCTTTCTTTTATATATTTTATAACTTAATTATTTAAATATCCTTGCGAATGGCGCAGCTTGTCCAAAGATGGACCTTGGGCCAATAAAACACACTATACCATATCATACCATACCTACCACGGATCAGCAACAGCAATAAACAATTACTGACAGAGTAATGAAATTTTTACAGAAAAGCACTAAACTTATGACATATTTCATTAGATTAATAAAATGTTTGTACTAAATACAATATAAGAATGAGTAAGTTAAATTTTTTGGGCTATTATTAAACATTATGTAATTTTAGCATTTTTAACCTGTTTTTTTAAAAATATTTATGATTTACTCAAATTATAAAGAGATAATAAATTTCAATTTTCAGTTTACTTAAGGACAACATTCCATGCCTAATTTAAATCTTACTCAGTACTCTTTGAATAATTGGATTTATAGCCTTTTTAAATAATTTTATGAGATATTTTTTAAAGAAAACTACCATTTTTTACTCTGCATGATTAGAACTTAAATATGCTAGGAACTGCTGACTGAACTTTTGTGAAAAAACTAAACAGCAAATGCTATTCCATAATTACAAGAAGTTTGAAAGAAAACACAGACCAGATGCTATTCGAGTAGCATTAGCAATTATACAGAGTTACTCCAGTTATCCATGTTTCGAGAAAAGGGTAGCGAGTTATTCTTCGAAGAAACTCAGTCAGCGAATTGCTATGATAGTTTTTTTTCTTCGCCTGACACAGCATTATTTATCTCTCCATCCTCGCGAAATAAACTGAAAGGCCGATGCATGTGTGCTGTGATAACATATTATTTGTCTTTTTATGCAGGGAAAATATAGCGTGAAAAGGAGTTGAATTCATGCTCATAACAGCGAGTCTTAAGACGAAGAAAAATTGTTGATGTATGTTTTCTTTCCTGCGACTGGAAGTAAAAAAACGTCTTAAAAGCATGGATATATTTGGAAATATATTTTCAAAAAAGTTATTTTTCCAATGGCTAATATTGCATTCGTCATTTTCTTGAATTGTAGTAGTAAAAATTTTCAAAAAAAAAAGTTTTTTTTTTTCCCTTGAAAACTCACATATTCAAAAAATCCCCGAGAAAATTTTTAAGTGTAAAAAGTTTCAATTTCCTAGTAAAATTCTTTATTTTTGCTGTTTATATATTATTTTATTCATGCTATTGATATAAATATATATTTGCGTAAAAATTATTTCAAAAATTATAGTCATATTAGGGATGGGTACGATAGTTATTTAGCATCATTTTACAAAAAAGTCTTATGAAATTTGTATAAATAATAATAAATTTGTATAAGTTTTGATTATTGTTAAGACAATTGTTTTTGCTCACTTACCCTTCTTAAAACTTTTTGCCTAATATTTTGATGAAAATTTTGATACATGTATCTATTTCATATTTCGACAAAATAAAGATATTTAAACATTCCTTCTCTTTCTTTCCTTCTATTTCAGGTTTTCTACAAATAAGCACTTAAAGTATTGAATTTAAATGGTAGCGTGTACACTTCTTTTACCTTTCTTTGTAAGTATTTTATTTTTTTGCATACACTACAATAATTTTTATTGAAGTTTGTTATAAACGAAACTGCTTCATCTAACATTCATTAAAGTCTTTAACAAGCCTGGTGGAAATAGATACATTTCTCTGATCCCTATATCACCGATTTTGTTGTAAAAAGGAATAAATTGTATGTGAAAACGAAGCAACATACCTCCAATCACAATTCACAAAAATTAAAACAAAAACAAATTTGAGCTCAAATTCATATAAAATGGTGCATTTTATTTTCAAAATACATCGAATACACTGACTACCAATAAGCATTTGGACACCCGTGATAGAAAAGAAAAACTAGCTTTATTCAAAAGCAATAGCTGGTAGAGCCTCCACGAGAGGTAATTCCAGCGTGGACCCTGCGGGGCATACTTTTCACAAATCTTTGAATGACAGCTAGTCGTATTTTCATCCACTGGGCTTGAAGAAGACATAGAAGTTCCTTCACCAATTTTGCACAGGTTGTGTACCCCTGAATTCGGCGATGCAATTTGTCCCAGAGGCTCTCGATAGGGTTCAGGTCTGGACTCTGGGCAAGCCAGTCCATTCGATGAACTCCATTGGCACCATAGCAAGCCTTGGTTAAAGTCAAAACATGGCAACTGGCTTAGTCGTCTTGAAAGTAACAAGGGTACAACCTGTAAAACTGCCATAACGTAGGACGCCATTGACATCCAAAATGGTGCAGTAGGCATCAAAGTTGAGCTTAGAATGAATGGGGACCACGGGTCCATTCCCATAAAAGGAGAAACACCCAAAGACCATAATTCCACGTCCGCCGAACTTGAATGTTGGCACAATGCATTCTGGCAGGAGACGTTCTCCAGGTAGACGCCAGACTCAGACCCTGCCATCAGAACGGTAAAGGGTGAATCTTGATTCGTCACTCCAAAGAACCCGTTTCTACTGATCTACGGTCCAATTTCGATGTGCTTTGCACCGTATTAACCGAAAACGGTGGTTCTTCCGAATTTCTCTGGACAGCATTCGTCGGTTCTCTATCTTCCAGCTTCATTGGTCTGCCGACTCGGGGTATATTCCGAAAATCACCACTCGCCTTCCATTTCTTAATCACATAGGCCACTGACGATTTTGGGTTCTTCAGATAGCTAGATCTGTTCCTTAAGAATTCGCCATATTTGTAATTCCCGAAAATTATATATTTCTCGAAATCAATGAGCTCCGAACTGCGAGGCATCTTGCATGCAACTAAAGCCGATACTGTTTCCTAAAGGATACATACCGGCGGAGGCCGTGAAGTACATTAGGACCGCAGATATCGTTATTTGCATTGGTGTCCAGATACTTATTGGTAGTCAGTGTATTGTAAAGAAATTCAATACATTTTAATGCCTTGTTCCTGATGCTTAATTTTATCTTGCCTAAGGATGTTTTCTTTAAATATTTCGATGTTTCTTCTTGAGGATAGGCTCTGCACTGAAAAGCAACCGTGATATATATATTTACTGATCTTCAGAAACACGAATTGCAGATAAGCGTGAAGCAGGTTTTGAACCTGCTTTATCTGGTTTGAAAAATTGAAAAGAGCAATATTTACTATGTGATTTACAACAAACCTGTGTATGTAATCGTGTAATTTCGTTATTTTCTCCCTTTGGAGCCATTATATCGTTTCTATATCTTCGTTCAAAGCCAGTTGTCTTCTGCGCCAGTATAATTCAGAATTCAGGCAATATAGCTGAGGCTTTGCTCTGTCTCTTAAATTTTCACTAATGGATCTCGTTTGTTGAGGGCAAAAATGACCATCTCAGATACACTGAATTCATTTCATATTTTCATTTATCATTTCG
>JAPMOQ010007615.1:5739-21194 GCA_026543055.1 Argiope trifasciata | reverse complement strand
TATATATATATATATATACATACATACACATACACGCGCAATCTATAAGGTGCTTCTAATGTGTATCTATTTATCAAAGTGTTCTTTAAATTGGTGAGCGAAACTTTTATATTTTCATTTCGTATAAGACATATGATATTTAGAAAACTGATGTCGAAATTTATTTCGATTCCACAATTACGTAATAATGTTTCTGTTTGAATCGGTTTGAACCAGTTGGATGTGACATTTCCTTATTTTAATCCAATGACGTATATTTACTTTTTGTCGCCATCTACTGATGGAAGCATGAACGAGAACTCGGATCCATTGAAAAGATTGCAAAATTTTCGCTCTATATTGTAACTGGTACTACGACCGAGAAAACTATGTTTTGGTAGAAGCTGTAGATCTACTCAACCACAGAATGAAAGTTGAAATTTGTATATTTTTTTTGCAGGAATCAGGAAAATTGAGCTCTTCTAAATTGTTCTCTAAATACTCTTAAAAATTTCCAAAAGTGTATGTATTGAATGAATCTCGTTATGAATTTTTCGTCAGTTAGCTTTTTATAATTCGATGTTGATTGCGTTGGAAGTGAATTCGAACCCATCGTGTCTTCCATGTGTTTTTTCATGCAGTGGAACAGAGTTGTTTCGGTTTTAATAGTCTTTTATCGAAATGGGCGCCAAGCAGAGTTCAAACAACAACAATCCGCGGGATCAACCTGGGTCCAGTGGATCCCCAATGGCTAGTACATCGGGATCGAGTGGCTTAGGACTGTTAAACCTTCGCCAAAGAGATGGTGGTAGCAGTTCAAGCAGTAGCTCCGATTCCCGACAAAGAGCAAGGAGCTTATCAAACGTTTTAAATGGACATTCTGGACAGCCAATTAGTATTTCGCCGCACCATGGGGCATTCGAAATATCTGGATCGCCCGAATCGGACAGAAATGTGCCAGTGGAAATACCTATCAGTCGCGTGTATGCCGCCCATTCATTGCCTGTGCAGCTGGTTTCGTTCCATGGTAAGTTGTTGATTGGTCTTTTCCCTTTGTTTTTCTTACTTAAAATACATCATTTAAGTTTAGGATGCGAGAACTGTGATCTGTTGTAATAATTGGATCGAGCAAAATTTTTACCTTGATGTATCATGCGTTGAATATTAACTGTGATGTTTATGAAACATTAAAATGTACTAATACATGGTTATAATATTTTTTTTATCCATTTCGTTTCTTATTATCATTAATAAAATTATTTAAAAGTTGTCATTCAAATTAGAGTGTGCTGGTTCTTACTTAAATGATTTCCTATAAATTTAATATTTTTGTCGCTTTCAAAATATTATGTAATATGGTTCAATCTATAATGATAATTAAAATGTTTGTCCAGGCCAAGCAGTTTGATTTACAGCTACCAAATTTTTGATATGTTCTAAGAATATCTTTAAAGGTGGGAATGTGCATTAATTAAAAATTAAACTGAATTTTGGAGGCTTTTCTGTTTTATAAATAACTTCTAAAACTTAATACATAAAAATAAATTCTGCTTTGTTTCAAAACTAAAAAAATAAACTGTCTTTTTAATTATATGAATTTAATAGTTGTGTGAGTATTTCTGAATTTTGCTATTTTTCAAAAAATACTGTCATTGTCAAATATTTTTGCTTTGTTATTCTGAAATTCAAACCATTTTCATTGATTCATCAACTATTTAATCATGCTATTATTTTTTTGTTTGTTGAAAATTGAATCAGAAAGATTTTGTTTAATTGTCCGTGTGATGGGCAAGACCGATAAATATGTGAAATTACAATGTTGGGGAATTTAAAAGAACTGTTTATTTAGGCATTTAATAGCATTATGATGTCATAGGACTCTCATTTAAAAGTTTCATGGATGGTATAAATAGAACTTAAGATAGTTAAAATGCTTCTTTTATGATGAACTATTTATTAGAGATTAATTGTAACTAATATGTTGAGCAAATTGGCTGGTTTCAAGTGCTGACTAGTGCAGGAATAGTTAAATGTTTGTGATAATAAAGTATGATTATTGAAAGTATTTAATAAAATATGATCATTGTGTATATTCCTGGCAATTGATGAAAGAAAAGTAAAAAACTACATAATCTTAAAATTTTTAATATGTAATTTGTTACAACAAATAAATGGAATTTTTTGGAATGGACTTTACAAAATCATGTGTATTCTTATTTTATATGACAGCTGTAATAGGATTCTTCATAGATCTTGTAATTCTTTTGGTGCTCTAATGGTTGTTTCCCTTGATAACTAGTTATGTTACAATTTTACTGGATAGTATTTCTTACCTGCAGTATGTTTGAAGGGTGAGTGCGATATATTTTTTTACGAGTTGATGAAGTTAGGAAAGAATGCTTGTTTGAAATTTTGTATGGAGAATGGCTTGATTGGTTTTAAATATGCTTGTTCAGTGTGTGGTGAGAATATGAAATCGATGGATTTGGATGAGAGAATTGATGGAAATATCTGGTGTTAGAGAAAGAAAGGATTGAATCTGCTCCTGTAATGTCCTTCATTCTTTCTTTTTTATTGCTTATCTACTGTTCCTGTTATCAACACAGTCCTTATGTTCAGTGTGCTACTGAAGCTACTAGGCTCGCATTCCCATTGCTAGCAAAGCTGTGTTTTTTTTTTCTTTTTAATTAAAAAATTCTGCCTGGTGCCTTCTACACCTACCGAAGGCATCACTTGCTCTAACATTTGGTCTCCACCCAATAGACCAGTGCAGCTGGTCAGAAAAAAAAACAATACTTATCAATTAAAAAAATCAATCATATTGTGGAAAAAGTTAACTGTAATTGCTCCGAAGAAGTGTTTTAATTTGTACGCTGTCTTTTTAGGAAGCTTGGCTTCCTTGGTGCAGCAAAGGACACACCAAACTTTACTTTTACTGAAACTTTAATTTATTTACCTTGCACCATCAAATTGTTTCTTTTGCCTTTTTATTTTTTATCATTTCTTGGTTGTGAAAGGCAGTTTCAAAAGGTATGTGAAAATTTCTTCTGATGAATTCTTGAAAATACCAAAAATTCTTTTCTTCTTAGATAATGTTTTAAAAAATTTGTGTACATATCTGAAAGTATATTATTTTTATTATCAAAAGTTCAATAAAAATTCCTAAGTATTGTTCCAATTTTGTTAAAAAGTATATTTTTACTCTTATCAATTATTTCATCGCTATGATGGTAAATGTTTATCAATTTTTCATAAAGATGTTTTTGTTATTTAGTATATAGATATTTATGTGTGCTAATATGTTTATTAATCAGTGTTCTTTATGTTTGTGAAAATGAAACTTATTTTTGTCCCTGAGAATGTATAAATTTAATCATGGGAATGTAATGGTTTTCCTTTTGATTATTTATTTTAAATAATGTTTTTTTTTTAAATTTGTAAATGCTATAACAAATATTTTTGCTAGTAATGTGAGCAATTTTATAGACTAATTTAAGAAAATGCTATAAAACATAGTTAATGTTTTCATCTTATGAAATGCTTCAAGCATTCTGCAAATATTAAAATATTTTAAAGTAATTGAAAATCATTCTAGCTACCTTTCAGTAATCATCTTGTTCATTCAGATTTTTGACAGAACTACCAACATTGGCTATTATATAAGTGATGTAAAATGTAACATTTTTAAATTTTATGTTGTTATTTGATACAACCAAACACAAGTCTTTAAGTGAATCAGTCTACAAAAAGTTATTGCTGTACAAATTAAAAAGTGAATATATTATGAGATAAAAGAGGAAGTGAAAATCATATATCAAAATTGATATCTTAAGAAAACTTTTTTGCATCTTAACACTGGTTATAAAGTATACAACTAAATTCCATTATACCATTAAAAATATTTTTACAAGTTGTGTACCAAATTAAATAAAAAAATATTTTTGTGAGATATTAGTTAATTTCTATTGACATATTGTATTGATTTCTCTTGTGGCAGTGGTCAAGCCTGTTTTTTTGCATTTAAGTGGGCTTGGTATGAATAGCCTATTTGTATATTCTTGGTATTAAAAGAATGTTTCCTTGGCCATAATGACTTTTTTTTTTGTGACACTGTGAATAATTTTATTAAATATTTTATAGTTTTGTTAATTAGTTTAGCAAACATTAAATTTAATACAACTGCAAAAGATTCATCAAAGCTGCCTGAAATGTTCCTATGGTGGTTTATTTACATTTGACAATAAATAATAGTGATTTCTGTGCCATGTACACTAGAATATATATATATATATATATATATATATATATATATATATATAATTAAAATTCTAATTTCCAAAGCTTTATCATGATTTTGTCCATAGCATTTTATTGGCAGATCATGGTCAGATCTGGCTTTTGTGCAAAAAAATCTAACTATCCAACCAGTCCATATCAACTTAATTCTAAAATATTCTCTTATTTCCTGACATAATTCCACTTTTTCTTCTTAATTTAACTGAAGCTTTGTGAAGAATGTTTTCGTCAATGGTTCCCACACCATTAGTGAAATAAAAAAAAATTTGCTGATATAAACAAATACATTTTAAAAAGATCCCTTGCCTGGTTCGGTGCATGAAGGAATTGCTATCAGAATCTTAATATTATACTTGTGATAAATATTTTCCCTATCAATATCACGTGTTATATTAGACGAGGGATAATTTATTTCTTGTTTCTGCCCCATTTCTTACTTAATCTATTGCTGTGAGTGGATGTGCCTTGCCCGAGCTTCTTTTTGTAAATAAATTACATCTTTCTGGGATGGATTAAAACAACTTCAAAAATCGAAAGTCTCTTCACTGTCCCCGAAACTGCTTTCTGCATTTTAAATATATAATGTTTGCATATGCATGCACACCTACACATTAAGAGAGAGAGAGAGAGAGAAAGGAAATAATCATAATTTTGTACATTTATTTTAAAAACATTTTTTGATATTAACTTTATTAGATATCCATGAATTAAGATTAAGTATTTATACAATTTTAAAATATTGTGCAGCTTGCACATAGCAGTTGATAATTTAAGTTCATTTTTGCTATCTTCCTGACAAATATGCTGTCCTATATAAAATAAGTCAGATTAAGATTTTTATAAAACAGCTAACTTGCTATCTATCATTTGTTTATGCCATTATTAATTATTGCCATTTTATTAACATCTATTTATTGTTTGTTAAATAGAAAAAAAAAGTTATTTTATGATATAATTTATTTTTGAATAAGAATTTAAAAAAAAATTCATGGCACTCTATAATCATGAAAAAAATGAAGCTTCTATTAACAAGGAAAATGATTCTGTTTAAATTTGGTCACAAATACTTGCTACTTTCTTTGTGATGTAACAGTTTTACATTCATATGGAATGTCCATGTTTTAAAATTCAGTGTTTTTGTCACTTCCAGTCTTTACAGGAGTTATATTACTTATGTTTTTCATCTCATATTTTTATTTAAATTCCATAGGATTTGATGCTAAAGTTTGATTTTTATTGATTTTGCCATAATGTTTTTCCAACTATTTCTTTATTTAATTGATTTGGACATTATAGTTTGAATTAGTTCTAAATGTCAAAGGCTGCTTTGGAATTATTCTTTGTAAAAAAATTTTAGAGATGAGGAAGTATTAAATTGTGTAATTTAATCTCCATAAAGGTCCCTATGCTTCAATTTTAAATAAAATATATGTTGTTGAAATTGTTAATATTAAAATTATGTATACAATTACTGAAACTTATCAGAATTTTTCCTGAACATTTCTTTAATAATTTATATTAAGGATCTATTTATGGAATTACACATTGTTAAATAATTTATTTCAAATAATAAATTAACTGATGCAGAATTGGGCTAAGCAGTATTGTGGAAAGCTGATCAATGGTTAAATTATTGAAATCATTTTTGTATAACAGTAGTTTTTAAAATCAATGTAAATTGCTCTGACAAAGAATTGTTCATTTTTTTGGGATAAATATTAAGAAATGTCATTGCATTTGAAAGAAATATAGATTTATATCTAAATCAGAGTGAATTATAAAATGAAATAGATTCATTTTATATCTGAATCGAATTTCTAAACTGTATTGTCTTAGTAGTAATAAAGTGGGGCTTATTGCACTATTGTATCAAAAATGCCTATTTCTCAACAATTGATTCTGATTTTTTTTTCATGCAGCTTTTCTTTTTGCAGATATTAATATTGACTATTTATTATGGTGTTTAAATTGTTTTTAAATTTTTATTCTTGTGCTGTACTCTAATGACAGTAGCGGACATTGCATATTAATTATCATCTGCATATGTTGATTATTCTTCTGCCTAGCCCCCCAAAAGTTGATCATTCATGGCTCCAAATAAATTTTAATATAAAATTATTTAAAAAATGTATTTTAAGATACTTGTTAAAATATTAAACTATGATGTTAAGGCCATTGAAAATGAATGATTTATAGAGATTGATTTTAAATTAGGGTATTTATAAATACAAAATATAAAAGAACACCAAATTCATAACATTTCTGTTTAGATTCTGTAAAAGATAATTCTGTTTAAAAAATTTGATACTAGATAATTACTAGTGTCTAATTTTGTTTCTAACCACATTGTTTAAAATACTTTAACTAAAAGATTGTTGCAAAAACTTAGCCTTTTTTTTTTTTTTTTTTTTTTTTTTTTTTAATATTTCAGATGGTTCAATTCATTATTGTGTGACAAGCTATGATTTAAAGATCCAATTCTTGGAAATCAAAATTTTTATTGCAAATTGAAAATGTTATCTCAAGACAATTTGAAATTTGCAATAACAGATTTTAATTTAAAAAAAATTAATTAATTTTTTTCATATTACATTTTTGTGCATGTAATCAATTTTATAATAAGGAAATAAGTCTTGAAGTTTATTATTTTTATGTCATGTGCTCATATGTTAATAAATATTACTAATTCTTTGCATTTAGAAAAATAATTCGATAATAATAATTCACTAATTGAAAGACTCGTTTATTGAAATTTGTATATCAGTTTTTAAATTGAATTTCTTCTGAAAATTAATCTACATCATTTTAGCATTCCATAAGCATTTTAAATAATCAAAATTGAGAAATAAATAAAACATCAAAATGATGCACCGTCTTGAATAATGAGTAAGACGCACCATCAGAATGCAAAAGATTGATTATTATTAGAGGCACCATCCGGGTGCAAAGGGTTAATAATTATTGGAGATGGCATTCGAGGGGGGGGGGAATAGTAGTTCTCTTATTTTGCTTGTTCTCTTATTTCAAATAAATTGAAAAACAAGGAAGAATAATTTCGTAATTTTTATGACTCTGATGTGTAATAATAATCCGCTTAACTCTGCATTATCCTTAACCTTTAGACGTGTGTATTTTATTTTATCGTTAAAAAATAAAATAAAATAAAAACTAAATTCTTAACAGTATTTTCAGAAACCAGCCATTGTCATGGTAGAGTAAATATAAAGTGGAATGGTATTAAATTTAGATACATACTCATTCCAATTATTTATAAGGTTGTGTCTGTCTTAAATTTGATTTGTTTTAAAAAGATAAATCTTTCATTGGTCTGTGTGATGTCTTAGCTTTTGATAGAGATGTCTGGAAATATTCCGATTCACAAGAGATTTATTATAACATGCAAAAATTAGCCCTTGCAGGCTGTTGCGAAGTTTTTGAGAAGCAGAAGAAAGAAAGGAAGAAATTATGCAACCTAGGGTTGAAAAATCTGCAAAAGTTGCTGCTAAAATGTATGAATTGAAAAAAAAACCACATTTGTAATGCTTTCTATTACGTTACTATTCACACAGACACTCTCTTATCAGGGGCTGCTGTGTCCTGGTGGTGAGGTTTCAGCCTGTGAGCCATAAGTTTCAGTTTCGAGACTCGATTCTACCGAAGAACAGTCTTGTAAGGGGTCTGATGCACATTAAATCCGTCCGGCCAAACGCCTTTCCGCTGATGCTGCATGGAGAAGGGGGTACCAGATCAGGTGTCGTCCTCGTCATCTGAGCGTGGTTCAAAATGACGAGATCCGTCCCAAAATAGCCCTAGTGCTACTTTACAACGGGACGTTAATAAAACTGAACTTCGGATCAGTAAACAAGTCCATGTATTAAATGAATAATTATGCATCGAACTATTTTTCTGAATAAGGCTTTATATAATAATGTCAAGAATTTGTTTTATTTCTTGCGAAGTTTTAATTTTGCTTTATTTTAAATTAGAGAACATGAGATTAGTAACCAATATTGTCCCCCCCCTCCGTTTTACATTGTCTTGAAAATTCTAGTCAGCAATAAGGAGATTTTTTTTTCTGTGTGTAAATATGAATGTTCATTTAATACATAATGATTCCAAGTAAGATTGTTCAATGTTACGTGCTTCCTTTTGTTTTTTTCCCCATTGTTAAAAAAAAAAAAGAACTGGTGAGGGGAGAAGCATTCTATTGTAAATAATACGCAGCTGTTATTCGCTCGCTCCCTTTTTACTGCGTGTTTATTTAGGGAAAATACAAGGATTTTTTTCCCGGATTTGATTGGCAATCCTTTTTTATTGCTAGAATCAATACATGCAATATTGAAAAAACATTAAAAAAATTTTCATACAGTTTTGTATAGCATTGATTTATATATATACTAGGTACCTTTGGTGACCAGCTGGTTCACCATGAGTAATGCTTTCTAAAATTTTCAATTAAATACTTACGTACCTTTCTCGCTTTATAACTTCTCAGCCAAATATATTTAAATTTCAATCTTCTATAGTCACGTAACTCGTATTATTGTTGAAGCCTTACGGTTACTTGTCCATTGTACTATATATCTCTGATTAGCAATCAGCTGTTGTGGATTTATGTGGAAAATATCATTTCTTATATTTATTCCATAACATTACTCTACCATTTCAACACGTGCTGAGCATCACACTTTTCTCTGTTTAATCATTGTTTTAATCATTGCGTTTGAGTTTTTATCAAAGTGACGACAAAGCAATGGCATTCTGTTAAAGTGCTCTTGCAAGTTAAATTCTACTTTCATTTTGCGAGAAATTGTTGGAAAATATAGTTACAATATTTTAAAAAAAATTCATTAAAAATATTAGTTTAATTTATAGTTAAAAAAATTTTTATCTATAAAAAAAGTCTTTTTTAAGAAGATTTAAAAAACAGTTTTGTGCTGCAATATTTTCGAAAACTATCGCAGAAAAATTCAGAATGTTAGCATAATTTTTACTTAATTAATTTAATTAATTTTAATCTTTTATAGTCATGTAACTCGTATTATTGCTGAAGCCTTACGATTACTTGTCCATTGTACTATATATCTATTAATTTTAATTAATTTAAAAACTCCGTCTAGGTATCCTTTTTCATCCTCCAAAGTAAATATGTACATACCCAGTTCGGTAGCTCTAGATCATATGGTCTGGTGTGTAGTACTCTAACACATGCACTCACGCGCATTTATTCATTCGTATGTGCAAATACATATTCATTTGATTATCAGCTTTGAAGTAATTCCAGCGTTGATTGGCTTAAAATTGACATTTACTTTAGGAGGCTGAACGGAAAGATCTAAAAGAAACGTTTTCATTATTATATTCTTTTATTTTTATAAATCAGTCAGTTTTAATGATTGATTTAGAAGACTAATTGATAACTCGAAATATATTCTGTAGGGAAAATATATTCTGTAGTAATGCTAAATCAATGTTAGAGGTTAATATTTTGTATCTATAGAACGCAAATGTCATGCAAGTCATTCTCATAGGTTACAACTTTATAACAGATTATGCGAGAAAGTTTTGGTGAGACCAACCGTGGGGTTTTTAAATCTTAATTAAATTTTAGCGTCTTTCGCAGTAATTACCTAAGTATTGTAGTACAAATAATCTTACACCATCTTAATTTTCAAAAATTGTTGTAAACATATTTTCTATGATGAATTAATTTTAAAAGAAAATATTTTAATCACATTTTCTAATATTAAACTTGAGAATTCTGAACGAATATGAAATGAATCACGAGATGCAATAAATAGTTTCTTTCATTATCGTTCTGAAAGAACACCAAGTTGTACAATTCTAAAAGAATACACAAATCTAATGTATAAAAAAGAAAATTTGTTCGTATTTTATTTACTGTCGTAGCGTTCATCCTCTTTCCATGAAATAATGTCAGCTTATTGACTAGATTGCACTTATAATTTTTTACGGCGTCAGCAATGTACCGAGTAGCAGGTAAGTATATAATCTTGTTTACTTACATTTTATTAAAACTTGTAGTGCATGACACTCGATGTTAATATAGTTTTTTTACAAGTATTAATTAATTAATTAAATTTTTGTAGTCATTTCTTTTTGGTCGTCAAACCGTTGCTTAGTTTGTAGCCAAGCTCTAAGGTTACTGTCGTGATTTCCGACTATAAATAATATAACAAAAATAAGTAGAAATTGAATTATTTTTTTAATATATATATTGCTTGTTTATGCATTAAAAATGTGCACATTATCATCTAATATTTAATTTGAATTATTTCGATTGATTTAGCCCATTGAAAGTGAAACAGCAAGCAGAACTGAATTATTTTTCTTTTTTTTTTAAAGCAAGGAATTGAATTAGCAAAAAAGAAATAAGTGAACAATTCTTTTATGTATGGAATTTTTTCAAACTTTCTTAGTAGAACCAGTTGTCTTTCATTTTTAATCCTCTTAGTTCGAAATCTATGATTAATTTTCTCTTTGAAAGTAGAAATTATTTCATCACGTTATGCTTTATGAGCTGTTTTATCCAGGTATTCGATTTCTTTGAAATTTATCATATAAGGTTTATAAAAATCCATCTTGGAGCTGCATTAATTAAGCCGCAATGTCAAGGGCGTTATTAACTAATGAATTAATTTTACTTGTCAATTCAGAATACATTTACATACAATGAGTCACTAGGATAATTTTCTATCTTTCCCCTAAAAAGAGATTGTGTGTGATTTCCTTGGATCAAGGTGATTGAAAAAAAGAATTCTTCCTCGGCTAGCTGGAATTGGCGCCGATTCTGTTTTTGGCGATGAATTTTCTTTGTAATCGTTAGCCACATAAATTTGAAACTCGATCGACTTTGAGGAAAATAAGTAAAGCCACCGGTGCATTGAAAATGAATCGATTAGAGGTCGATTTTCAATAGAACGATGGCCTTCAAAAAATGTATGTTTCTTAAAATAGGAAAAACTTAAAACATGGTTAAGTCATATCAATTTTTTTCTAGTAAAATGTATATAAAACATTAAATAAGTGGCAGACTTGTTTATATGATGTACTAACCGCCTTTTGATGTACTAGCCAATCTTAATGCTCGTTAAAATTTTAATGACTCCTCCCACTTTAACTCCCATTTTAATAGCTTCTTCATCAAAATAGTTTAAATCTTCAAATTTTGATACTCATGCATACTCACTAATAATATTATGAAGAAAGACCTTCTGCCTTAACGTCATATGTATTTCTCTAATTCTCTGTTAGCTCCCGTAGAATTTATACTTTAAATCAAAGTGGAAACTGCAATCACTATAGAAAATTTTTTACTGATTTGAAGCATTTAAAAAGAAATAATATGATTGAAAACAGAATCGCTGAACATTTAAACCTTATGGGCACTAAAGATTATCTTTCTTAATTCATATAATGACTTAAGAATTTTTCCACAAAATTTTCTCAGATTCATCATGAATTAATTACATGATCGAATAATTAATAATTTTTAGTTTTAAATGTATCAAACACTAAGAAAATAAACAGAATTGTTTGAAATAATCGGCCAAAAATCATGTTAAACCCTCAAAACCAAGTCGGTATCTGTTGAAAATAGTTGTCAACAATCAGCGCATGCGGGAATTTTCTACGCCAGTTGGGTTAACGCTACGCAGATTAGAAGTTTGTTACTTCCTTTATTCTGTTTTATTATGATTCAATATTACTTCAGAATGGAAGACTGATTAATTAACATTGTTTAATTTCAAATGCATCAAACGCTAAGAAAATAAACAGAATCTTTTGAAATAATCGGCTGAAAATATGTTAAGCCTTGCCTCGTTATTGTGGGGGGAAAAGGAGGAGGGGAGCTGGAGCCCTACTTATTTGGCGGAAAAATTGGTATTTATTTAATAATTAAGATTTTTTTTAAAAATGGACCCAGGTGCCAGACCTAGGTATGCATATGCCGAATTTGGTAGCTGTAGGTCGAACTATGTCCTATGGAACGCCAAAACACACACACACACACACTGAGCTTTATTGTAGCTATATATTTTAGCAGTTACAGTTGCAGCGAAAACTCTCCTAAGCAATCGACTCCTCAGAGCTGAACTGAACGAAGGAATGGCTGTTCAGAGAGTTTTCGCGGTATACTAAAATAATGAATTCTGAATGAAGTACTAAAAATCAGAAGTTTATAAAAGTAAAAACAATTACTTTTTAATACACAAATGAATGTTTTTTGAAAAATGTTATTTACCCAGCACCCTTTTTAATTAATGGTTTCCTGATGATATGAAAACGCTGTTTATTTTGATTATAGGTGAATTTGTGAATGATTCTATTCTAAAAGGATCTTATTAATGGAAACTTATGAATGTGTTTAACCCTTTGTTCACTGACGGTATTTGAAAGTACCATTTAAATCTAGCTTATATCTTTACTTTATGACTATTTTTGCTGATGGTATTCTAAAGAACTCAGAGAATGTAACCTAAATAACATGAAGTTAATACAAGATAAACGTAGGAATTAAAAATATTTAATTGATAATTAAATCAATTAAGATATTTGTTTTAATTACATTTTTTTCTTGGGTGCACTGGGATTATTCTGAAAAGGAAACTAAATTACTGGTGCAAAAATGGTGTTGAAAAATGGATGGTAACATAATTTGATAAATAAAGGGTTAAAAGGGTAGGGTTCCCCCCCCCCTTCCAATTCTTACCATTAGTTCATATTCTACTTATATTTATTTATATATCTTGTTCAAATTTTCAGTCGTAAATAAAATACTTTTTTTATTCTTGACACTCGAGTTCAAATACATTTTTAAAGAATTCTTGTGGATGACCCTCGATGTTAATATAATTTTTTTAAAAAAATATTTATTCATTAATTAAATACTTGCACTAATTTCTGTCTGATCGCCAAATCCGTCTTCAAGCTAAAAGAAATTGATAAGCAATATGAAAGTTAGATATAAAACTTGTAATGGATGACACTTGATGTTAGTACAGTTTTTTCAAATATTAATTAATTAATTAAATTAAATAATTTTTAATACTTAAAATAGAGTTCAGCTGCAGAAAATGGAAATCAACAGGCAGTAGCTCAATCTGAAAAACTCAAGGAATTCAGCATTTTTTGCTTGAAGATGAAAGAATGCGCTTTCAATTTTTGCGTTAATCAATCATTTTTTGAAACTTGATAATTTTTTTGATAGTTATTTAATAAAAAGTAACTAAAATAAAAAAAAATTCTATGTTGACCTAAGTAGGAATAGAATTATTTATTACTTGTTACTGAAGGCATTGTCTGAACAATAGTCTATTTTTTTCTTGTCTCCAAGTCAAAGTGTTAAAATATTTTCTTGTAAAATATGAGCTGCTTGATATGCAAGTCTCATCCATTGGCCATCCATTGTTTTTATTATTATTATCTGCATGTGTGTTTGCTGAAGTTGGTATTATTATTTATTCATTTTTTTTTTCCAACGGAAAGATCTTACCTGCTTAATATCATATATATATATGCTAATTGTGTGTCGTGTGTTGAAGGGGGAGAGAAAGAAATCAAAATCCTCAAACCGTTTTCTGAAGGCTTTTCTTTTTTATTACATTGTTATGTAATCACATTTTATATTCAGAATGATGGATGGATGTATCCTGTGTATGTTTTTCTACCGTACGTCTCAAGGATGCTTTGGAAAAGTGCGTTTCTTAATATCACCTGAGGGAGGATGTGTAATTCTTTGACTCTGTGAGAAATTAATAATTTGTTGATGTGCTTTAAAATTCCAAAATAAATTTATGTCTTACAGCCTGGGTTGAAAAGAATATCAGGACTATGAAGCCTTGTCAAAGAAACGTTGCAAAATTTTCACAAAATCTATGTGAATAAAATAGATTCACCATTTCTTTTGGGATTTCTAGGCTCAAATTCAAATTTATCAGAATGTAAGATAAAATGCACTCTTAACTTGTCACTCCGAATTCTTCTAAAAGAGATAGAATCGAAGTATTATAACATGAATTAGAATCTCATAAACATCAGACATTCTTTTTTTTTATCTTCTTTTTTATTTGCAGAACGAGGATACTCTCACAGACAAATATTTATACAAATATTTCCTTTTACGTGCACGAATTCTTATTATAACACAATTTTTACTCCAATTCCATCTTATACGCGTCATCTACACAAAAACTCCAAACCTAAAACAGAACTTAACTAACATCTGTCACTGTGGGATCATGGGAATTCTTTCCTGACGTCACCAGCGCATGTGCGAGAATTGGTTACATCATTATGGGGCGCCCGAAAGTTTTAGACCAGGAATTCCAACAGTTTCTGTTCTCATCATGATGGCGAGTACCAATCATCATTCAGGAAACGTCTCATCCTCATTTTGAGGTGTCTTCCTGTATCTTGAGGTCCTGGGATCGTGGCGATTCATACTTCTGTAATAAATATTGATGTACCTTGTCATATAATCGCATTTTTGAATCATTCTTTTACACGATGATTAGCTTCGCAATTTTGCATCGATGCGTCGATTGAAAATCATTTATCTGAAATTAGCAATTCACCTTCGAGTCTCTGTTTAATAAAGTTTCATTCTGTACCACATTAAAAAAATCGTTAAACTTGTAAATTATTAACGCGAAAAAAAAAAAAAGCCTTGTATGTCCTCTATTGATTTGAATAGAAATGTTGAAGTTTGTATACCTACTTTGAGCATTTTAATCATTAAAAACATATTTTTATTATTATTTCTTTTTAACTTTAGTTAAGATTACTGTTTCATTTTCTTGCAACACTGTTCGTGTTCATAGTTTCAAATGCTTTTAGTATCATCTCAGTTTCTTTATTTTTTTGTCCAAAATGCCAAGCTCTCCAATCACTCCCCGTCAAGGGTGAAGAAAATTTTATTAATTCTATAACTTCTTATCTCATGTCTTGTAGTAAACAAACCGACAGATGCTCAACTCATTGATAGATGGAATCGAAAATTTGATATAGGATTGCAATTACAATGATAAAATCCATAGCTGGAACTTCATCCATCTAGTACAGGGGGCGGCAACCTGCGGCTCTTTGGATGTAAAACTACGGTTCTTCAGTTCCATACGAACATTTAATAATTTATTTTCAAAACCCTTAACTAATAT
>JAPMOQ010007606.1:50792-60821 GCA_026543055.1 Argiope trifasciata | reverse complement strand
ACATATTATATGCATAGCATACAATATGAATATAGTATATAACATATATGCATAGCATATAATATGATGCAGCGTATATATACGCTCCAATGATAGTGACCAGGGAAATTGAGCGTATATATACGCTAATGATGCAGAAATAGTGGGACACCCTCGACCGTCCAACTTTAGAGTCTTAGGCACAGTAAAACCGGAGGGCCAACGCTAATGATGCAAATGGGTTCAAATGAATAATAGCAAATCAATAAAATTAGAACTGCAACATATAGCAGAAAAGTTTGATATAATACAATAGTTGTAGTAATGCCGTAAGTATCACGGAGATGGGAGGTGAAGGGAGTAGTGGTGACTTAGCGATAAAGTCTCGTCTCGGGACAAGAAGATTTCAGGTTCGAGACCCGATTCCACCGAAGAACCGTCACATAAACGTGTCCGGTGCACAGTACATTCATAGAGTTGCGTGATCTTGAAGGTGAAAATTCTCGCCCTGACATTTTTAGACTTTTACATAACAATTTTATTAAACTTTCTATTTAGTTTTGCTAGCACAATTTTTTTTCGTTTGAATTTGTTTGACACTTGTTTTAGAAAATCTGAAAAGCATGTTATTTTTAAGTATCAATTTAAAAACATACCTTGCTTTTCGAAATTTGACTTTTTGTACATAAATTTGCTATTATTACTTTTTTACATGAATTATAACACCAAACAAGGGGCGCAACACAGTTAGAAATGGCTTTTGTGCCAAAAAAACTAACCTAACCAGCACAGTACATCCGTTGGAACAAAATGCCCTCCCATTAGTGTGGTGCAAAAGTTTGCAAAAGAGGGGGAGCTTGTTAACTGTTCGCCGTTCAAGTTTAGTTTGTTTTTATGGCGCAAGGACCAGATCTGATCATACAGCGCCAAACATTTGTTAAACATGGCGTTCGTATTAAAATGTAAAGCATTTTAAGAAAAACATACAATTAAATCTGATGTAAAATTTGAATATATTTTAAAAAAGCAAAGATATTTGAATGAGAACAAAGTCGTTTCGAAAAAAATAATAAAAAAACAACACTATGTATTACTTTAAAAATGAACGTTAATAAAACAAACTAGTCATAAAGATTGATTGTCGCTATGAGCTGGTTTATCATATACCACAATGAAAGATATCAATTTGGCTCCTTTGCGTTTATATATCTGCTTTCTAATGATAACTTTTTTATTATTATTGAACAATCCTTTTCTTTCTTTCTTTTTTTTTTTTTTTTTTTTTTTTTTTTTTTGAATTATGAAAAATATTGGATACTTGTAAATAGATCCAATTAAATGGCTTTCTCAAATCAAAATTTATCGTTATATCCTTTAAATTAAAATCTTCCTGGCAAATATCGTTAAAAAAAATTATTTTTATTTTATTTTAAATCGTTGAAATATACAAAATATTAATATCGTCGTATTTTAATTCAAAGATTAATAATTTGATAGATTGGATTTATTTTTGTTATTTTTCTTTTTAAAAAAATGGATAAAATTTTAAGTAATTCTAATTAAAGAAACAAAATTATGCGATTTGATCAATGGTGGGAAGATGATTATTGCTTGACCACGGATTTTGCTCATGCGCTAGGATGGATTTAATTCATCAAAATAGGGATGATAAGAAAGGAGGAAAGTTTACATTTAATGATAAAATAAACTCGGATTACTCGCAGACTGAAAATAATATTGTCAGAAACGATACGATATTTATATGCAAGTGGTAAAGGAAAAAAAAAACTGAACAAAAAAAAGTATTTAATAGGGCGAAAATCAAGGTCAAAGCATGTCGGAAGAATTCTGGAAATGCACTCAATCCTTCCGCGTCTCACCCCTTAATGAGACAGAATCGTCGAAAAGTGGCCATCTTAGAAAACTGAAATCAAAAGTATTTCCTCTGAAATGTGTATAATAATAACTTAACGAAAAAGAAGAAAAAATCTTCATAGATGTTATCACTATTTTTATATCCCATTCATACATCATTTTGTTCAACTAAGAAATAAAGCTGTAGGGAAAATTTGGGGATTCAACCTTGCAACTCTTCCTCTTAACAACAGGTCCTGCTTCTGCATTGTGCAGCTCATAAAATCTCCCTTTCCACCATGCTCAGCTAAGAGACCAACGATTTTTAACATCGATAATCCACATGCAAACAGCGGCAGTAGTCTCCTCAAAACTGTCTCGCATACTCTCTAATAAACATGTCATGTCAGAGAACACTTTTCATGATTTTGGCGTACAACAGTTATAAAATATTTATTATTAGTGTGAATGTAATATTTCAACTGAATTTTCCATTCATCCTTGACCAGTTATTAAGCAATTAATACATGGTATGCATTAATAATAATCCAATTTGAATTTTAGACAAGTTTTTTCCCAACAAATTAAACTAAAATTGACAAAAAATGGATTTGTTATATATAAATTTTAAAATTTGACAGAAACTTACACATGTGGTGTTTCATAGACTGAATCCATAAGTCGATCCATCACGCTCAGCGAGTTATCTTTGTCAAGGACAGAATGATGGACATCGAATCGATGGACTTTTTCGAATTCAGGGAAGTCTAAAACGAGGAAATTTTGCAAAATTTCAAGTCATGGAAGATCTCAAGAAATCAAAAATTTTTTTTTGACAGTTGCAATACTTTTTCTATGCTACTCATATGAGAAAATAAATATAAGCATACAGACAGAACTCTATGGATAAATTTCATCTAGTGTTCAACAGAAAGTCCTGAATAGCATTTTCCTGTAAATAATAAAACAACTTTGACCCATCTTCCAAAACATTGTATTTTTGAGAAAGCATGTTCATAGGCAGATATAACTTAAAAAACAGTTTTGTCAAAATAGAGATTAGAGATTTTTAAAAATGAAGATACAATTTTTAAAAAGCAGTTTTACTAATTTATTACTTCAAACATCAGAAAAGTTAAAAATTGCTTCCATTAAACTTGCATTTTTCATTTTTAGAGAGCTAGAAAACAAGTTTAGCACACCATTGCCAAAGAAAAAAAAATATTTAAAAAATAAATGAATGAAGTTACCAAAATTAGAAAAATCCCTTCTATAAAACTTCATTTCTTCTTAAACATATTTCATCACAAGAATTATGTTTTAAACAAATCAAAATGTCTTCTTTTATAAACGACAATTTTTCCATTTAAATTATTCTGATGAAAAAAATAACATCATTATCCTTCTAGATGCACATAAAATAAGAACGTATTTTTAAAAAAGTATTAAAAATGTAATTAAAATTTAAATTAAATTATTTATATGAATTGATTTTAAAAATTTTTATTAATAACATTTCCAATTTCTGTACTTAACACAAGAATAATTTCTTCAGATGCAATTTGGTATAAAAATCTATAATTTAAATAATTCTATTAATAAAAAAATAAATGCATGTACTTTAAAACAAAACAAAATAATAATACTTCAAACATGCAAAACAAAATGTATTTATTTAAATTAATATAAAAATATTAAATGAAGATGTAAAAATCTACCAAAACCAAATATAAAAAAAACTAGGAAAAGGCCAAAAATGAAGTAAAAATAAAGTAATTAAAATCCTTTTGAAAAATAAAGCCAAAAATATATGCATTTTAAAAATTAATCTTAAAATAAAAAACAAAAGGTTATTGAATTTTGAAAAGAATAACCCAAATGGGAAAAAAATTAACAGAATGTTTTGAAAGAATTGTTATAAAATTGAGCAAATTTTACAGAATTGGAAATATTATTTATTAATTTCCAAATAAATCATAATGTAGCATCTTAGCATCAACATAATCAAATAACATTACTAATATATTTAATAGCAGAAAAACTGATAATTTCGAAATTATCCAGAATTGTAAAAAAAAAAACATTCATGGTAAATTAACTTTTCATGTTACAAACACAAATAAGATATTTATTTTTCCACTGAAATTGATTGAAAATTGCAAGCTATTACTTTCGTATTTTTTGTTTGAAACAGAAACGTAAACTGCACTAAATACACGCGAATCTGACACACAACAACTAGGTCCAGATATCAAGCTCCTCAAAATGGCGGTTAAATCTCAGCTCCCCATTTTGCCAAATATATCAACCAACATGAATATATACAAAGTTTAACCAAAACATGAATTAATAAAAGAGTTTAGAATATTCAAATATAAAATCAGACATTTCTATACAAGTGAAATATATTTTTCAGAAACATTTGTACAAGCATAAATAACAAGATGCAGGAAATAAGAATTCATAGTATGCCAATACGCCGAAAACCACATGAATTATATACAGAAAAAGAAAATAAGAATCAGAAAGCTCTTACATTAAAATCGGCACGAAATAAATCAATATGTAGATCCAAACTATCATAGAACTTCAAAATAACTTTCTAACAATGGCTGAAAAATCATCATCGCATATGCCGGGTAAAGTGAAAAGCGATGCTAGCTTGGCGAAACGTCGCTCCGATATATATAGAAATCGCCAAAACTAAGCTAGTGTGTACAGAAGATATTTCAAAGAAAATCGCCAAAAAAATAACTAAGGCGCCAAATTGGCATATCCAACAATTGCAACCTCTTTCACTGCATCGTGTTCTTGGAGTAAACAGTTGAAAGAATTTGCTTGGCGATAATTCGTGGAAAACGTTAGAGACAGACTTTGCCGGAGCAAATTGAATAGAAGTGAATTCAGGTTTGGTGTGTCTGCATTATGTTCTCAGCTAAAGCTTCTTTCAGACAAGAAATAAACGCTTGTACTAAAAGAAGTCTCAAAAAATAGTATAAAATCAAGGACACTTTTTTACAGCAAGGATTTTTTTTTATTCATTCATTCGCTTTATTTTTTTTCGCTCCACCAGACGGTTTATAAAAACAACATTTTAGAAAAAAGCATATTAAACAGATTCTTCTAAGAATAATTTTTTAAATCCTTTTTTGGAAATAAAACATACATTTCGTTACTCCTTTTTATTTAAATATTAACTGTTTAAAATAATTGGCATAGTAAACTGGCTGATTAATTTTAATGAAAATATATAGTGATATGTTTTTATGGTGCAAATCCAAGCAATTATCGATGATAAAAACATATGTGTGCCTTATTTATTTTAATAGATAAACAAAAATAGCATTTTCTTTTCTTTACTATTTTTACAACACCAAAAAAAAAACTGTACCGTTGCATTATTTATATTCTTTCTTCGATTAACATTGAAAATGCAAAGAACATTTTAAAAACATTTAAATACCCGATAATAATTTTAAAATGCTCACAATTGTTTTTTTAAATCTTAATATTTTTGTAATGAGTGAAAATATAATTATGTTTCTAAAGGTCTTATTTTCTATTTATAAATATTGGTTCAAAGTCGAATTATTTTATATATATCATATTTAAATATATCATTTCTAATAAGTACAAAATATTTATATAATTTTTTTTATTTGTGGTGAACTCAATAAAATGCTAAGTGAGCTTTATTTTTTTATTTACTTACTTTTATTTACTTTATTTACTTACTTAATTTTATTTACTTACTTTTTTATTTACTTACTTAATACTTTTTTTATTTATTTACTTATTTATAATGTTTTCATTTGCTTACTATTTTTTTAATTATTGATCTAGTGGTCGCTGTTTTTTGAATTACTGTTATGCATCGACCTGGCGATGACTGAACTTCAGGGTTTCCTCAGAGTCGAATTTTTAATAATAACAGTTTGTTATAACATCGAATAATAAAGCTTATTATAACTCGTATCTTTTTCGTGTAGGTTAATTCATTTTAATGGTTTTTATTTCTTTTTATGAAGGAAAATTTAGGTTGTATAGTTTTTATATTTTCTCTTTTTACCCGAAAATACAAGGTGGCTATAATTAAACTTCTTTATAAATAGCATTCTACAGCGCTTACGGGTGAACAGAGAATTTAAAATTTTGGAAGTAGATTGTATTTCGAAGACATTGAAGAAGAGATGAGACTTTTCATTTTTAGTTGGCTTAATTCCATCTCCGGAGACAGACATGCGTATTTACAAGCAGCGCGGCCAAGCAAAAGTGACGGAAAGGACAGAAAATAATTTTCCCTCGTTTTTCATTCAATATTTTGATAGGAAAAATATTGTTCACAGTGCTATTATATCATTAAGAATGGTATAGGGATTTCTGAACGTCAAACACAAGTAAGGGAAACAGAGCAGGGATCTTTAAAAAAGAATGTGCTTATTGGACATTTTTCTATGCCTTCACGTGGAGCGTTTGAAAGTCGGCTTTTAGCTGATTCAGTAATTTTACAAAGTGTCTTTTAAATTAATTAAAATTGTCTTTTAAATTAAAGTAGAGAAATGTAATCAGATCAGGAAATAAGACAATATTTTTAAGCGACTTTGATATGGGCTAAATTAAGTTTAAACTTTGGAAATTAATTTGGATTTAAATTAAATGTTAAAATATTTCTACATGCACACACACGCGCACATACGAAAAAGCATTAAATTTAACGCAATAAACGAAATACAGAAACAATATTAACAAACCCGAATAAGAAGTAAGCGGAATAAAATGTAAAACCGGGAAAAGCTGCTAATTCTAGATAAAAATAAAAATTCCGAGATGCTTGTGAAGAAGATGAAGCTTTATGCAGAACAAGTTAGGATATGAAACGTTTGCAGATGTCATGTTTTACGTCTGTGTGATTTCTGGTTATGGGACCACTTAAAAAATCTGGAGTATCGCGCAGTGTTGCGACGTTGATTGACTTGAAGTACGCCTAAGTTTCATGTGCGAAGTATCAAAATTGATGAGTTGCAACCTATAGTTGAACACCGACATGAAATTTTAGCTCGTAAATGAGTGTGGTGACATGGAATGCACTTTTATCGTAAATATGATCAATATCTTTTTTTTAACACCGACGTGAAATTTTAGCTCGTAAATGAGTGTAGTATCAAGGAGTCCACTTTTATCGTATAGATGATCTCTATCTGTTGTTGAATACCGACTTGAAATTTTAGCTCATAAATGAGTGTGGTTTCATGGATTGCACTTTTGTCGTAAACATAATATATATTTGTTGTTGAACTCCGACTTGAAATTTTAGCTCGTAAATGAGTGTAAACTTCTGTCGATTACACTCATGACTTCTGTCGTAAATATAATCTATATTTGTTGTTGAACTCCGACTTGAAATT
The DNA here is from genome assembly GCA_026543055.1 of Argiope trifasciata. NCBI lineage: Eukaryota > Metazoa > Arthropoda > Arachnida > Araneae > Araneidae > Argiope > Argiope trifasciata. The sequence goes on along the minus strand of JAPMOQ010007606.1, from coordinate 53,583 downwards.
TTAGCTCATAAATGACTGTGGTCACATGGATTACACTTTTGTCGTAAATATAATCTATATCTGTAGTTGAACTCCGACTGGAAATTTTAGCTCGTAAATGAGTGTAGTCTCAAGGAGTGCACTTTTATCGTATAGATGATCTATATTTGTTGTAGAACTCCGACTTGAAATTTTATCTCGTAAATGAGTGTGGTCACATGTACACTTTTGTCGTAAAGAAAATCTATATCTGTTGTTGGGGCCGACTTAAATAAATTTTCAAAGTCCGAAAAGAACGAAGTCTTATCAATTCGTTGTTTCTGCATAAAATATTGCGTCGCCGTATAAAACGTTTTAAAAACCAAAAGTATTTTAATTCCTAAGTTATCTGATGATGGTTAAGCATGATGGTTTTGAGGAAGGTCTTATACGAATAATCTGCAATTATTCCATCAGACTTGCAAAGAAATTGAACATATATTGATATGAGCTATTTTGAAGGCACAATTAAACTAATGCATAAATAAGATTAAAATTGCTTTTTAAATTTCAAGGAATATATAATATATCTTGAATTTTTTTATAAAAAGATAAATGAATTACCTTTAGACCCACAAATACCTATTTGATTTTCCACTCTAGCTCCTAGCCTCGTTCATTCAAATCAGGCAAATTTTATCAAATTTGTAGTCAAGAGAAAAGAAAATCTTAACGATAAGTAATTCATATACAATTTTTATTAATCTTTGTTTTTCACAAGCTGCAAGAAAATATATCTTTAAAAAGTTAAAAATTATCTTCCGACATTTTACCAAAAGAAATAATGATTCATACAACTATCAATATTATAAGCCGGTGTCCTGGCTTAGATGTAGCGCGTCTTCCCCGTGATTTGATCGTCCCGGTTCTGGCATGATTGTTTTATCTGTGAGATGTGTGAATGTGCTCCCTGTAAAAAAGGGTTTTGCAAGTGAATGTGACATATGAAGTAGTAAAGTCGTATTCTTGGCCCTAGTGGGTGCTACTGAAAAAATAAGAGACGCTAACTAGGCTTAAATAGCTGCAGACAACTGTCAGCGAGTTAAATACCGTAAGTTGCAACACAATGCATGAATATTATGTATATAATTAAAAAACAATTTATACCCAAACAATATTCCACTTTGAAATGGCGTACAGCAATAAAGTCCTGCAATGAAAAAAAATTATAAATTAACATTTCAAAAGAATATTTCATTTCAATGTATGAAAAAAAAAAATCCCATTTTAACATTAAAATGCAATATTGATACAAAAAATGAAACAAGTTGCTTAAATGCCAGAAAATAAAATGGCGCTTACCACGGTGTTCTTTGAGTCCAAAAAACATGATCTCTTTGGCAAAGCTATAATAAGCTGTATAAGATAATAAGTAACTAATACGGCATCAATCATAAGGATGCAGAGTAAGGAGACATAGAAATGAGTGTAGTAATAAAATTTCCAGAGCCACCTTAAAGGAGCCAGCAAACATCTAACATATTCCTGCCATTCAAAAATGCAAAAAGTTTCGGAAAAAATCAATCTTAAAGGTGGGTTCACACGTAGCTAATTATTGCAAGTAATAGAAGATCACGCCTACTTTTGAAAAGTTACGTGACCACAACAGGACAATGGCAAGTAATTATCTTGTTGGAACAAACGTTGCCCATTGTCCCAACGTCGTTGTCTTAAAGTGGATTCAGAACACTTATTATTGTCCGCAATTGTCGCCTCTCTGCTGTTGTCCCGGCATTGTCCTCGTTTGAACACTTGAGACAATGCGAACAACGTTTGTCCGGACGAGACAATCATTTGCCATTGTCCCGTTAACCCAGCTGTTCACACGAGGAAAGTGCCGGACAACATGATTGCGCCGAATAGTCAGCCTCGTGTGAACAGTAAGAACCCACCTTATGACCGTTACTCAGTGACCTAAAGAATTACGAACTAACAAACAGACTGATGATATACAGAGAAGAGTTTAAGAATGCCATATACAGAGAAAGCGTCGCCTAGTGAGGGAGGGAGTAAGGCGTTGACCAAATTATCGAAGGAAGAGGCTTAACTGCTTTGACTGTCAAACCGAATAACATCCGACAAGAAAAGAATGTACATTCGCAAGGACCGGGTTAGTGTGCATACAGTGGATCCCTTCTCACGTGGACATCCACAGAAATGAAATCGCAGACTGTTTGGAGGAGGTAGGAAGTAGAGGTGGGTCGTTCGCGAACGAACGGGTCGAAACGAACGGGTCATCTAAGTGAACGAACTGAATCGGATCGCTATCTTCTGAATAAGTCGTTCGTTCGAAAATGGCTGTGTGGACCCGGCAATTCCCGTTTTTAGCTGTGTGGATCTGACTATTACCGTTCGCGAACGACTGTGCGGACCCGGCTATTCCAGTTCAATTACTGTGCGGACCTGGCTATTCTCGTTCGCGACCGACTGTGTGGACCCGGCTATTCCAGTTCATTAACTGTGTGGACCTGGCTATTTTCGTTCGCGACCGACAATATGGAACTTGCTAATTTCATGCTTGAACCGCATAGAGATAAGAAGACAGATGTTTGTGGTTATGTCCGCAAAAGAATGTGAAAGTTGGGGGGGGGGACATTATCACTTAGGAAGACTAGTAGTTGACCTTGAGCTGATTACATGGTGTTTGGCTCTTTTACCACTACAAATTTTGGATACTCGTCTAGCAAAAAGGAAAGCTTCAGGGGAGGTAAAAGTGTTCAACTCGTAGAATCAGAAAGTGTGAGATTTTTTTCGAGGGGGGGGGGGGCGGGGG
>JAPMOQ010007606.1:0-17933 GCA_026543055.1 Argiope trifasciata | reverse complement strand
TTTTGCAATTCAAAAATTTGTGTACTTGTAAATTTTTTTAAACAAGAAGCAGATAGTTTTGTCTTATCAGAACTGGAAACAGATATTTAGTTTGTAAGTGCGTTTAATAGGCATAATCTTTTAAAAAATATTTTAAACTGTAATTGTTTTCAAGGAAGTATAAAGAAAGAAATTATTCTCAGGAAAATATTTCAAATTTTTATCTGTAATTAAAGTATGTTGCAGTATTTTATAAGTTGATATAACTTTAGTCAAGTTATTGTTATTGTATCACCAACTTGGATTTCAATATTTTTACTTACAGATATTATACTTTTAAGAATTAATTTAAAAATAGATTCCTCTCCAACAAATTTCATGCATAATTTTCTCATATCTAGTATTAACTCAAAATAGTAGCATCGAATTAATTTAAAAAAATTATTATATTAAAATACTTATGCTGTACAAATATATTTAAAATTTAATATTTTTAATATATTAATAAATGTAATGATTACTATATTTAAGATTTTTGGAATTCTACTACATTTTTTCTTATCTAAAATATATATTTTGCATTTACATGATTTGAATTAGTATAAAAATTTGATCTATTAGATATTTGAAATTTCTGAAAATGCTCACCAAAAACGTCATATATCAAGAAATTTTAGATATTAATGGTAATATACATACAAGAAATACAATTTTCATAAGCATTTCCATAAACCGAAATTCGAAAAAATTTAATGATAGCTTTTGCATGAAGTATTTTTTAAAAAACACAGAAGAAACATTTTTAAATAACTTATTTTATTTTTTTCCATTATAACTATCATGTTCAACTTCATTTTATGACAGCAAAAAGTTTGTAATGGAAAAAATTTGAGGCTGTTGTTTTTTCTTCCTCAAATTAAACATTAAGTTATTTATTTCGTGGATTGCTGTCTGTCTAGTATCAAAATCTAAAGCTCTGAGTTGACAGCACAGCAACTCACAAAACAAATAACTTTCGTCTTTTACAGCTTTTGGTTTGGAAGCAACTTCTTTCAAAAAATTGAATGCCACGTCCATCTGTTTATCGATGGACTCAGCTTTCCTTTTTTTCCCTCTTGGGGGCCCACCTTGAACAGCACCATCCTGAGATGTGCTGGGATGTGCTGTTTGATGACTGAGGCTGGAGGGTGTTTCCTCATCATCCTCATCAGAAATATATTCTAGTCTCTGAAATAGAAGCGTAATTTTTAGCCTTATTGAAATATTGCTGTTTATTAAATTTGCATTTATAATAACTATTTCTATTTTTTTTTAACTTATATCTACTTTTCTTTTCAGTTGCCAAAAAATGAAGATGAGTGGCTGCGCATAGCAGAGCAATATGAAAAGCAGTGGAACTTTCCAAACTGTTTGGGGGCGATTGATGGAAAACACGTTCTCATACAGTGCCCAAATAATACATCTGCCGAGTTCTTTAATTATAAAGGGACTTTCAGTGTGGTACTATTGGCTCTAGTAGATGCCCATTACTGCTTCACGTTTGTCGACTTTGGTTGTCAAGGGCGGATAAGTGACGGAGGAGTTTTTAATAACTCATCTTTATTATCAAAATTGAAAAGGGGGCAACTGAACATTCCACAAGATTGGAAATTGCAGCTTTCAGGCAAAAAATTGCCGTATGTCTTCCTCGGAGATTCGGCATTTCCCTTAAGTCCTCATATGATGAAGCCATATCCCGGCAATCTGGAAAAAGGGAGCGCTCAAAGAGCTTTCAATTACAGGTTATCTCGTGCACGCCGAGTTGTTGAGAATGTTTTCGGCACAATGGCATCGGTTTTTCGATTTTTTAGGAAACCGATGGCCTTAAAGCCGGATAAGGTTACCAATGTGACTCTGGCGTGTGCGATTTTGCATAACTTTATGCGAAAATGAGCGTCTTCATCATATTCATCACCAGGTACATTTGATACCGAAACCGACGGAGAAGTGGATCCCGAAACCTGGAGAAACGACGAAAGTGCAATGACTTCTTTCTTGCCCTTAAAAAAAGCGGCAAGAAAATCGGGAGAAGTTGCAAAAAATATTCGCAACTCCTATGCTGAATATTTCAAGACAAGATGGAAATTAACATGGCAAGACAGATACTGTTAAAGCTTATCTGTATATTGCTTTTTGTTTGATATTTATCAATTTTATTTTAATTGTGAATATATTTTTGTCTATGTATTGCTTTTTGTTTGATATTTATCAATTTTAATTCAATTGTGAATATATTTTTGTCTATGTATTGCTTTTTGTTTGATATTTATCAATTTTAATTTAATTGTGAATATATTTTTGTCTATGTATTGCTTTTTGTTTGATATTTAACAATTTTAATTTAATTGTGAATGTATATTTTTGTCATTTTATTTAGATAGTTCTTATTCTTAGTTGATATTTTGTATTAAATTGCACTGGCTTCTACTTTTTATTATATATATGTATGTATTTAGATAATTCTTATTAAATGTCGTGAATTGTATGTTCAATATTTCAAATTACCTAAAACTTAAAATAAAAATGTTTATTAACCTGAACTTTTCATAATTACTGCAATTATCATAAGAAATTTGCACAAAATTTTAATGACCTGCTCTTAAAAGGGTTAAGCTACAATTTTTTTTCTTAGACATTAAAGTTTGCTAATATTGTTGCAAAATTGAATAATTACTTGAAAAATTTATACTAATAATGAAGGAAAATGCTATATTTTCTGTTATACTAATTTAGTTGTATATTTAAAAAAAAATCTTAATCACTCATTACACAAGTTCATGTAAATAGCAACTATTTTCTAATCTTAATTTAATTTTCTTAGTTCAGATCATTATTGATTATTTTTGTAATTATATTAATAAACAAATATTAAATAAGAGTCACTGCAAATATCAGAAAAAACTGAAATAAGTTAATAAGGAAAGACAGTGAATTTCTTACCTCAGAAGATTTTGTGCTCCGTGGCGTATAAATGGAATGCTGGAAAGATTGCATTTTATTGAATGCAAACCATTCCGGCTTGTAAATTTCCTCTGTTCCGGACCCTGTCCGCACACTTTCATGGTCAATTTCCTGAAGGTGAACATCAGGGTTGTTGTTTTTTTTTAATAAATTTAATGAGCATTCAATGCTCATAGAATTTTGAATTTTCCTCCAGGCATCATGCACTTGACCACGATCTTTATGGCCCTCATGCCGTGGATTCCATATTATTGGTTCCAACTCGTATAGATCTAAAAACTCCATAACAGTTTCATTGCTCCCTCAAACCGTAATGACCCTGTCCCTCTGATATTCTCCGCACAGGGTTTGTGGTTTCCTAAAGAATGGAAGGGAGAGAGTGTAGGGTTGCCAAAAAGTCGGAAAAGAAGCTGAATTAGAGCGGAAAAAAATGTCACACTGAATAAAAATTTCTTAGATTTTTTATTTTCTATTCTTTAATATTAATAGCTATAATATTTAATGTTTCAATATCAAAAGAAGGTGTTTTTTTTTAAATTCCTACTACATACTCTCCCTACATGTATTTATATATCTTGTTCGAGTTTTCAATCTAATTAATATACTTTTTATTCGTCCACTCAAGTTCAAATACACTTTTTTAAACTTGTAATGGATGGCACTTAATGTTCATAGTTTTTTCATTCCAAATACAAATTTTGAAATTAAATTAATTTTTCGGTAAACTGCGAGGATTTCAATATTTTTCTCATGAAGGTGAAGAATGAGAGCTCGATTCTTCCGAAAAGCAATAACTTTTTAATACTTATTTTTTTATTCTTAATAATTATTTAATAAAAAGTAACTAAAATTTTAAAAAAGCTCTGTTGAACTAAGCAGAAATTGATTTTTTTTTATATATTACTCGTTCATATTTCATACATTTACATCTCGTTTTATTTAAGTATTAAATATGCTATGGCCGGTTAAATGAATTTTTTACATACAGAGATTTAAAGTTTCAAGAAAGTTTATTTGCTTTCAGTGTTAAAGGATTTAAACACAATATTTGCAACAATTGTGGTAATTTAAGTGTGGTGTATTTAATTTCTGCTAATTAACTGGACATTAAAAGTTACAAACTAGCACGATTTACAGAAATCATGTATGTTAAATGAATGAAATCTTTGAATTTATTAAGGATTTTCTGATAAACTGGAATTATGTTTTTTTTCTTTCTTTTTTTATTTACAAGCGCTGGCTCTAATTTGTCCCTAAAACATAAAATCCTCTTGAGTTATTTCCAGTTGAAAAAAATAAATAAATAAAAATCTTAAAACTGTAGCTTAAAAGAGTCGATCACTTTAGTTAGATCTCGCACATTTTTCATCCACTACGAACATATGTTTTCGGTTTTTATTGAAATTTTTAATTTAATTTATTTTATTTGTTTTCATATTTATATATACTTTGACATTTTTTTATCCCCTCAATTTTCAGTTAATAATTCCTTTTGCTTAGTTAATCGCCATCAATAGTCTAACTTTTGTACAAATAACAGTACTTAAATTTCTCTTTTTTTTTATCAAAAGTAAAAAAAAAAATTGTATTGATTATTGAAAGGTTAGTTAATGAGGCTATTTAGTATAAACGTAACAAAACGATCTCCAAAAATGAAGAAACGCTTAAAGAAAAGCAACCTAATTGATGGTTACGCCAACAAGGATTCATTTGGCGAACATACATTGTAGCCAAATTATCCTAGAGAGATTGGCATCTTTCTTTTGGCGATATTATATGATAAAGGGTAGTTGGCCAGCGAGGGGTCACTCTTCCCCTCTCTCACATTTTGTTTATTTTTTGAAAGAGGAAACGATAGAATTTCCGATTTGGGTTGGACTAAACCTCTGTCATTCCAAGGTCGTATGTTCGGACGAACAATGATCTGGAATAGCCCACAACTGATGGGGGGGGGGTGGACCGAGCCCAATAAGGAATTCAAGAAACTCAAACTCCCAGGGGAAGGATTCCCTCTCCCTTTATCGATACTTTAAAAGGATGATTCTGTTTCCACTATCTTTCGATTTTTGACAAAATTATTTGTGTTGGGATATATTCAAATGTCAGTATTTATATTATTGTTATTTGCATACATAAAAAAAGCTGTAATCGCCAAAAAAATTAAACTTGGATTCATTAAAAAATGCTTATGAAACGTTAATTATTATAAGGGTAGATTTATTTTTAAATATTTGAGATCTTTGCAATGAGATTGAGTTTATTCAGTCACAATTATAAAGAAATAATTGGTCTTCATATTTGTGTATAAGAAAAATTCCACAGGTGCAATTTTTGAAGTATTTGGTAGCGTGTATATTTTTCAATTACTTCTTTCAAGGACAAAGATTCAGTAGAGTTGAAAATTAAAAGTGACAATCACACATTTTGGCACTGGAAAGCTTTTTCTAACTAATTTTGAAAACTTTTCACTCCCAGGAAAATTTTATCTTAAGCAAAATTGTGCTTTTGATTGGTAAATAAAATAAAAAATCTTCCGAATTTCTGAAAATTGCGAATGTTTCTCATTGCTATGTATCAAAAAATCAATGCAGTGTTAAAATTAAATTAGCTAGATGGCTGAATGATATTTCATCGATTTCTGCCAAAATTCAGGGGTGTTGAAGATCTTTCTGTGTTAATTTTGATAAGTTATATTTTGAAAATATTTTTTAAATAATGAATATAAATTGCATTTTACGAGCATTATTTATTATGATTTTTGAAGTTGGTAAAATTTACGGCGCACTCTATTTCATATCTCCACCTACAGCCAGAAAATGCAATTATATTGATAAATAGGTTTTTAGTTTGTTTCGAATCACTATCAAACACAAAAATAAGAAAGTTTCAATATTGAACACAACCATCATGAATTTGCAGTATAACGATATACAACTAGGCAACCGAAAATTCAATGGAAGTTCAAATCCGTATTAAAAAGAAACTATATATATTTACAAATGAATTTATTAAATGAACACTTCGTAAAATAATTGCGAAATTAAATATTAATTTATATTATTATTTCCAGATAAGGAGAAATGGAAAACCAAAACATCGGCTTAAAAGCAAATTAAAAGAGTTGTAATCGTCTACTAGGAAATGATACAGACTAATGGAGGCTGTTTTCTAGAGTTTTAATAGTTATAGCAGCCTTTTAAAAAATTTTCTTCGTTTTACTGTTAACATAAAAAAGACCAGAAATATTAATGTTTTATTGCTCATATGAACGCAATATTTTAATCAAACAAAATCCGTAATTATTCTAATTGCTAAGGAAAATTAGTAATTTAAAAACTAGAAAATCTCAAACATAATCAATCCAAGTCCCAGTTTAAAAAAAATTGGTGTAATTACTAAGAGTTAGAATTGATTAGCCAAGAATACGGATTATGGCCATTTTTGAGACTATAATAAGATTAACTGGTAAATACTTTTGAACTGTATTCAAACGAAGAGCATGAGATACGAATCAGTAATACCTCCTATACAGAAACCATAATCGGGCCCTTGCTCTTCAAAATACATTTAATGGATAAGAATTTATTTTTAATAGACTTATTCAAAAATAACTAACGGAAGCCAATATTTTATGCAAATGTTTTATTCATTTGATTTATGATTAAAATAGCGTTATTTGTTTTAAGTTTATATTCAATTATGCCTTAATGTAAGAATTTTCATAATTTGTACAGCAGTTTAATTGAAGACTAATAGAAATCAAATACAACAAAAATACGAAATACTATGAAAATTTATTTGCAAGTTTACAAAACAAAAATATGAACAGTTTAGCCAGCACTATCCATTTATACATATAATTCAAAACAAGGGATTCTTAAAGAATAGGAAAATATTAGAAATAGCTTCTGTTACTTAAGAATTATGGTGAGACAATCATTGCAAAAAAATAATGGAATATGTTACATGGTGAATATACAGATAAGGAATCATTGACATTTTATCAGATTTACAATACTGCAAATTTCTCAAATTCACACTCTTTCATAATTTAAAATAATTTCATCTAATGATATATAATCTAAATGTTTGAGCAAAATATAAATTTTATTTTAGAAAAGGCTTATCATGGAGATCCAAAAGGTATTTTATTTAAATATCCTTAAAAAATACCCGTTTCATCACTCGAAATTCGATAGAAATAGGAAGGAATATTTCGATGAACAATTTGACTAAGCATACAACGTCTTTTGAATTTCATGCATTTCTTCGTGATGTATATTGATCATCATCATGAACAGGCATTATGATTTGATATGCGTTTTAATTGTGAGGATTTCTGATTGGCTGCCCGGATTCCTTTGTTGGAAAATTGTTTGAAAAAAAATATTAACTTGAATTCTTTTAAATTACTTGGAAGAAATAGTTATTGCAATTAAAATGTTGTAAATACGAATAAAATAATCAAAACAAAAATAAAAAAATAACTGAAAAAAGAAAGGGTTCGAGATTCTGTCTCTAGTAATGGAAGGAAACGGACGCTCAGAGGATTCGTTCATTAGCAGGAGTTCTACCCGACTCCATGCTAAAGCGCTATTTCCTAGCAAATTTTTGCAGAATGTCACTCTACAATGCAACACGCTGAATATGTATTACAAGACCCGCAAGTCGGCTAATACAAGTGTACTATTTACCAAAGAAATTGAAAGAATGCAGATCTGATATAGGGAGTTACAATGGCCACCAAAGCTGACTAAATGAGTTCGAAAGGCGAGTCGCAGTTTACCAAGATAAAACAAACAAGGCAAAACCTGGCATTAAAACGCATAATGGAAATAGAAACCTTTGCAAACACATCCAAAACAGCAAGCAAAGAATACAACAGAACAAATAAATATCGAAAACATTCATTAACACCATGCTAAAGCGCTATTTCCTAGCAAATTTTTGCAGGATGTCACTTTACAATGCAACACGCTGAATATGTATTACAAGACCCATAAGTCGGCTAATACAAGTGTACTATCTACAAAAGAAGTTGAAAGAATACAGATCTAATATAGGGAGTTATTTAGCCAGCTTTGGTGATCATCGTGAGTTCGAAAGGCGAGTCACAGTTTACCAAGATAAAACAAACAAGGCTAAACCTGGCATTAAAACGCATAATGGAAATAGAAACCTTTGCAAGCACATCCAAAACAGCAAGCAAAGAATACAACAGAACAAATAAATATCGAAAACATTCATTGACACATTAGTAGAAATGAAAGAAAATAACCTGGAGCATAGCATCCAATAGTTTGATGACATTGCAAAACTAAAAGAAATCCAGACTGACCTCGAAAAAATCGATAAACTCTTTGATTTAGGTTAATCCAATCCTACACTGCAATAATCACACATCCCCAGAAAACGACTTAGTCATGAAAACCGAACAGCCATTCCAACTGATTGAGAAAAGACACTCTGCAAAAAGGAAGAACTCCATAGGCAATACAGTGATAAAAACCAGCAATAAATTTTTTTCTTCTAAAAGAAGTGACCCCAGAACTAACAAAAGAAATTTACCCATATATATGAAACTGGGGATTAAAATTTAACTTTACAAGAAATATGTGGGAAATATTCCACCATAGACAAAAAGTCCAGAAATGGTTTTATAAAAGTCACCCCAGGTTCAGAATGGAAGATAGTAAGGTAACACGGTGATAAATATCGAAATAACAAGTACGAGTAGGTAATTTCTGAAGATCTCTCCGATAGGACCATCAAAAACATCAAGGGATTCTCAGGAAATCACGATAAAAGGGATTAAAACAGAAGTATTAAATTTCACTCTAAGCCGCATTTCACAGCTCACAAATTACCGAGCCAAGACTTACTACCCTATTATCCTTGTGGAGAAAAAGAACTGGCAATTACAACATCTACATCTATAATCTGTCCTACATAAGAGTCAAAATTGAGATATATAGGGGACCAGATAAAGCAACGATGTGCTTTAGATGCGAAAGTTTTCTTCACAGCGCGCAGAATTGCAATATATTCTTATGCATTGTATCATATCACTACAGCTTTCATCTTCATCTTCATGCCACTTTCACTTCACTCGGCCCCATGACCAAACTCGATTATCTTTTTTTACGCTTGTTCCTCCCAGGTTTTCAAATCAGGTTCCATAGTTTCTGTTGAGTGCACTCGCACTCGACAAATCTAAATTCAGTCAGTCTAGAGAACATCCTCATCTACTCTACTGACAAGCAGCCTTTCTATTGATCAAGAGAACATCCCCTTCACCCATTCCTAGTGCCAGCTCAGTTGGAAAACTAGCGATGACTTCGTTTCGTTTCCAGTCTAAAGCAATTCTTAGACGCCAGGTCACATTACTCAACGATGGATAATCAAGGAAAGTGATCCATTAATTGTCAAATCTCGTCAGAAAGTGTTCAGGTCTAATAAATATGTCAATTTTCAGTCACCTAAAGCAAGTTAATAAAAAAAAGCAATTCATGCGATTTAAATATTCAAATTGTATCACTATAAAATATTGCCATTTATTTAAATTTCGAACCAAGGATGATTGGATATAGCTTATGATTAATGTTTCCACATTATGCACCGAAATATCGATTATTTTTAAATTTAAAAATTCGTTGCCAATGTACACAAAATGAATATTTTTTATGGAAGCTAAAATTTCGGAAAAGATCTAAAATTTTGCAAAATTATTTGTTATTTTGTGTGACAGGAATGGACATTCATTCCATCTTTTCAAAGCAAACAACGCACGATTACATACTTATATACAATCATTCTGAAATCCAAGCGCCTGTAGTTTTAATCATCTGTTGAGCAGGTTGATAAAACAAGTTTGATGTTCTTTCTAACTGTAAGAATCTCCCCTTGATCTGGGGGTCTCAGGTTCGAGTCCTGGTTTGAGAATGACTGCTCACCCCCGTGTTCTATCTGTGAAGAAAACGAAAGACTTCCCCCAGTAAAAATAAATTGTCAAAGGAAAAGGAATATGTGTGTCATCTTTATATCAGCTTGAAGTCAGTGCCCTCAAGTGCTCAGGGATCTTTACCCTGCTATTGCACCTCTTTCCGTTGTACATCCGTTCTACACATCACCACCTGTAGGAACGTAGTAGAACTAGTCCCCAAGTACATTTCCTTATCCGATTAAACAAATTAACGTCTATTTGAAATGAACCCTCTCACAGAACTCAAAATAAGTTACATCGATCATTGTAGTCCAACTCACAGGAAATAAGACGTTTCTGAAAAACGCGACTTCTATTGAGACGATATTAATTCAAATTTCAGTATTTTTATGATGTTATCGACACATTTGATGTACCGAATATTCATTATAAAAGGCGAGTAAAAATTAGAGACAAAGGTGTTTTTTGTTTTTTGCATTTGTTTGAATGAGAATCGCTTTTGATTAAACTGCATCAATTGAAACATATAAAAATGGAGCAGCTTAGCTACTGGTAGGGTCTACAAATCCGTATAGGCCAGCGGCGAGGTAACAGAAGAAAAGTAACACCATGGTCCCACAGGTCGAGGGTTGAGCCTGGTGCTAACATCTCCACCCCGTAAAAAAAAATGTCGTGACAATTTCGACCACAGATTGGAGATTTGCAACATATAGCCAAGATGCCTCAAATGCAACGAGAAGCATAAAACGGTCCAATGCAAAAATAAAGACAAGTTAGAGGAATCACTTTGCATTAACTGCAATAACACAGGGCATTCTTCTACATAATGAGGCAGAGAGAAGTCCCCTAAATTAAATAGAAATAAAAGAACATTTAATGAAAATCAATATAAAGTCAAGCAAGGAACTTTTTACACTAAATTTTTTGCATCACCTAGAGCCCTACAGATTTCGTTATAAGGACTGTGTCAACAACAAATGTAAACATCAGCGGCAAGCGGAACGAAAACCCATTTAATATATTTAAAGGCATTGACCTCGCAGAAATAAATCTGATCGTGCAAATTAGGATTCCTAATGAATGCTCTTTCTATCCATACTCATACCTCCACTAATGTTCAGAGCCAATAAATTTAAAACCCTCAAAAAGTATAACTGATCCTTAAATTAACAGACGCAGAAATGTATAATCTAAAAATTGGCCATCTATCTTCTACCTGATATATCACTTCAAACTCGTTACCATCTTTAATTTAAAGCATATTGATTAGCTCTGAACAAATAATAGTTTATCCTGTACTGTAAAGGTAAATTCTGCCGGCTATACTGTGATTGCAACTCAACTTACCCCCCTTTCAATCGAGTTCCTGTTAGATGGCAATATATCCACCTCCAACTTCTCTACACAATAGTCTCATCTATCAGATCATCGGAAACCTTCAAAAAGAAAAGCAAGTCCATGTCATCCAACAAATAGCAATGTTCTAAATTCCAAACTCATCGCCACTACAGGAGGTAACTTTTGCCTAGAAGAGCGTACTCCTTAAATCCCACAAGAACGAATCTCAGATGGCTTTATTTCCTGACCACTTAAAGTGTGATGAATTGAAAGACCATGGCTAAGGAAAGAGACCTGGGAAAATTCTTGAGAAGGTCAGAGATCATCTGGGGCTGTCGTGCCACTGAGGAAGGGTATAAAGAGGCGTGTTCTCATTGAGAACAAGCAAATATCTAAGTTTTCAATGCTTCAACACTTCATAAAATTCAATTCTTATAAATTTGCATTAAAGCACACTGATTAAAAGTTTGAAATAAATAAATTGCTCAGAAGAATCCTTTTTAATTATATAATTTTTTTCTCTTAGCCATTTTATACAAAGTTTGGGGTCCAAAAATATGACTTCAATAATCTGCTATATTTCTTGTAACATCAAGAACAGAATTTTTCTGCACTTGCACAGAGTGCCAGTAATTGTTAACCATCAAGAGTTTAAATCACTAACATTAACAAAATACACTCTAAATTGCTACTTAACAGATTCTTAATTGTAAAATAGTAGGTTTTTAGGATTTTTCGGTTACATATGCCATTTTTAATCACCTTATGCAGGATAATAAAACCATAATTAATAATTCATGTGTTTACATATTCGATTAAGATAAGGCAATAAAGTTTCAGGGCTTAGGTGTTTAAAAATCAATGTCATATGAAAACAATTCATATATTAGCTTCCATAGAAAGTCCCATGAGAAGATTGCTGACCATATTTAATATGTCCTTTGTAAATAATCCTGCAAGAACCTGGAATTCCAGAATCAATTGGATGCGAGTTGTAGAAAATCTTAGCCATTTCTGGAATGATCTTCCTCTGTCTGAATATCAAGTAGATCCATGTCTGAAAAATTAGATAGTTTCAATTTTTGAAAATCAAATATGAACAATCTGTTATACATCAATAAAATTTGAATTTTATATATATTAAAAATAGAATTTGTGATTATTAATTTCGATGAAAATAAATATCCTTTCCAGTTAAGAAAACTCAGTGGTAAAGTAGAAAATTGAAAATTTATTTAATCTAATGATTTAATATCAGTTAAAGTCTGGGGTTCGAATAAGAGAGAAAGTCCTCTCAAGGCGAAATATAAATCTGAGTAGCTCTTAAAATTTAAATTCCATACATGGCGACTATCCTACAAGATAAGAAATCGAAATAAAGAATCTCTACATTTATGAACTTCAAAGTACGAAAATATAATGGAAAAATTACTCTAGTTGATTTCAGGGATAAATGGAAGAAAAAAAAATTAAAGATTTTATTTACAAATGAAGAATAAAAGACGGCTTCCGATCAAACGTGCTTTCCATCGGCAGCTCGTTGAGCATTTCAGAGAGCAACCGTAACAACCAAAGGTTTTATTTTTCGAACAATTTGTTGCTCTGAGCAAATACTCAAGGAATTAGAACAGGTAAGATAATCTGCTGCAAGAGCTTATTAATTTTATCAATCCATAAAGGAAGCAATACTGGAAAGCGCTAGAAAATACAAGGAAATCCTTGCAAGCAGAAAAGCAGAGTGATTTGCAAATTCAAAAGACTTACCCTTTGCTCTACTGCTGACAGTGTTTATTCTCAAATTAAGGGCAGGAAGCCACACTGAAAGATATCCGAGAGCGGATTCTGGAAACATCAAGAAAAATTTATTTATTGGTTAAATGCAATTGAAGATCATACAGGGTAGGCGAAATCAAGTCTAAATGGACCATTTTCAGAAACTGGAGATTTGAAGAAATACATCATTTTGAAGGAAGGTGTTGGAAGTCAATACTCATCTGTGGATGCCTGGAAACAAGAAAGCAATATTTGAAAATGCTGTCAATTGGGAAGATAATACTGCATGGATTGGTACAGTTGGACTGTTTAGAAAGATCATCTTATGTTATTTGATATCATTTTCAACTTTCATCATGTTTAAAATTCCATGTTCCATGCAGAATATAATTTTCAGCCTTGAACTATCTAAATTAACGATACTTCGCATTGGTAAAGTTGGCATTTGTTAGGAAATGGGAAGAGGTGGTTTAATTTTTAATCCAAAAGGATTTTTCCTGCTGCAGATGCATTAATTAATGATATATTTCCATAATCTGAAGTTAAAAGGAATATGATAAATCCCTTTATAAACAGAACTATCCCTGCTACCATGCCGATTTGCTTACAATACTCTTAGGAAAAGCTATTGCCTCCTTACTTCTTGAGTGTCAGCATGCACCTTCATTCAAAAGAGCATTATATTTTCCAACGAACGTGAGAAATTCTTATCTTTCACGTTAGAATGCCAGTTTATCAACTAGCGTCTTTCCATTCCAAATGATATTAACTCGAAGAGCCAATAGATACCTGTTAAATAAAAATATTTTTAGAAGACTAAAATATTCTAAATCAAAATTTCATTTAGCACAATAATTCTGAACTTACCAAGATTTCTAGGTCAAGAAACATGCTCTCGATATCCAAAAGGGGTGATGAAAGATGGGTCTAGAACCCATTAGATAATCAATTCATAGGTAGTGATCATTATCGTTTCTAGTTCCGTAGACTTGTGAGTGGTTTGCTGTGCCACCCCACAAAAGGCCGGGAAAAGCATATCAAAAAGAATCATCTTTTTCATTCCATAGTTATACTGAAGCAACAGCTGCAGGCAAATTCAAATTCACGATGATTTTTTTAGACGTTTTAATTCGGAACAAGGAAACTATAGAGAAAAATTAGAGGATTTCGAAAGAGATTTTTCTGAATACGTTGAACTGGTTTTTATCGATATGATCTCTAAAATTGAGAAATGGTAGAAGTATGCAGTAGTGGCGATTAACGTGAAATGAGAAAATTTCATACTCGTTAAATCATATGTAGCCAACTTTCCAATCACTGAAGAATTTGTTTTCTATCTCGACAACATTATTCCTCGATATCCAAGTGAATATCAGTAAAATTTAATAAAAGACGTCAATTCTTATTTCCTTTTCTGATATGAACGTGAATTTTCCTTATCCGGTTGTGCTGCTTATGATTAAAAGGAAAAGAATTGAAACTGCAACTCTTATTTTTCAAAGTATAATTGAAATATAAAAAACATCTACCACTTAAAACTTTTAACTAAAACCATTATGTAAATTCAATATGCAGTTCTTTAGAATGATGCATGATATATTTATATATGAATATCCTCAATGTAAATTCGACTCCATCTAAGCCGGAAACAGATTCTCCTTAGCTCTTTGTTTTATTTTATATACAGTGCCAATGGAGTTATATCAAAAACACGAGCATTAAAAAAATAAAATCTGCAGTTAATTTAAAATTTTATACATTTGTGGAAATTTTGGAATACAGTTAATCGGTTACATCTTCTCATTTATCAACTTCAGTTACAATAGATTAAATTCAGATGGTAGAATTTCCTGTCTTGACATTAGTCCTTCACATAACTTATATACTTTTTCCGATTCACCTTCAGGCGATGGTTCGAGGAAAATTGTGCATGATTCAAGCTGTACCTCATTTAACTTTCAAATAAACACCGTTTAGAGCTTTAAGGATCATTGAGAAATACTTTCTTATTGTTTCATAATACAGAATGATGAGATCATGAAATATTCCAAAATTCTTTCGAATAATCTCTAACAACTGAAACTGTATAAAAATGGCTGCTTGATTTAAGGACAGTGATTCAAATATGATCTTTGCTATCGGTGAAAAAGTGAACTTTCATACCATTAAAGAAAAATTGAGTATTTATTATAATCCAAACAAATATATTTAGAAAATCTTATGCTATTTATCTTTAAAAATTACTTTTAATAATTCTAATTATTTCTAGGAACATTTAATATTTTCTTCTCCAATAAATATTTTGTCCAAACCATTTCAATTAATTCCAATATGATTTGATCTCGAGATATTTTTAACACGTCTCGAATACTCCGATGCATGTTAATCTAAAATTTCCAATTGGTCTCTTTTGCTTGGTTAGTGCCTTTAACATTATAGGAGCTTTTTAGCATTAATCCCACATATATCATCGTAATTAAAATTTTCGAATACGAAGTCATAAATACAATTTAGAAATACTTATTTATTAAATTTTACGATGAGGGAGCAAGTTCAGTCACTCTGAACCCAAGTAATTTGCATTTAATTGCCTAAAAAGCATCATTTCATAGCTTGGTATTTTGGGATGTCATCAGTCGTGGGTAGGACAGAAAAGAATTAAATCTTAAATAAGAAGATTTGAAACGCATTTTGTTTTTCCATTTTGATATAGCGGAAAGAAGCTATTAAGTGGAAGGTGAGGGGATGTTAAAGATGAGATTCAAAAATAGATGAATTGAAATAAAATTTATTGCATCAAAGAGGAATCATCAAATTCTCACGGTATGAAGAATTAAAAGTGCTCTTACGAACTTTTCAGCTTCAGTTTTATGGCACAAAAGACGGTATTGTCTAGGTAACTAATAGAATCGAAAACAATAGCGAACTGTGGATCTATTTCCTTGGTGT
The DNA here is from genome assembly GCA_026543055.1 of Argiope trifasciata. NCBI lineage: Eukaryota > Metazoa > Arthropoda > Arachnida > Araneae > Araneidae > Argiope > Argiope trifasciata. Next base: position 1,951 of record JAPMOQ010007606.1, on the reverse strand, counting down.
AATCTGATCTGTATCAACTTTTGAAAAGAAGAATGAAAGCAATTACTTGGAAATTATATAAAATTTTAACCAAGGATTCGAACAAGTTGACAAGATTCTAAACTTTGCAAAAATAGCAGTTAAAACAATAGTTCAAACGAATTTGGAATACTGAATTTTACCACTTTGCCAGAGGCATATCTTCCACTCATTATGTTGAAAAATGGAACAAATTAAGAAATTTAATTAGAAATTGTAGAATTTTTTTTATATATCAAATTTAATACGCCATCGAATTTTTGGGCATCGTAATTGTTTAGCTACCATTGTTTGAAATTAATTTTGTACTAATGAAGTAACATCTATCATCTTTCATAGCAATAGAGAAAAAAAAATTTTAATCTCTCGTATTATTATTGAATTTGAAATATAATTATAATCTGCGCGCAAGTCTATGGCATCATAATTGTAAATAATTCTTAACTTGATTGAGATTTTTTTTTTAAAATGCTGATGTTTCTCTCAAAAGAAGGCTTGCCTTTTGCAATTATGGTTTATGTAAAATACTAACAAACTTTCCAAACAATAGGCGCCAAAATTTTACTGAAGCGGAGCTTTATGGCAAGGCTCGAAATTTATTAAGTATTGAAATGTATCACTCTCGAATGCTCATAATCTGAATTGTTGAACACGTCTGTATTCGAGACACATGTCATTTCGAAATTTATAAGGATACGATGATATGATAGTGTGAGAATTATAATTATGAAGATTTACTTTCAAGAAAGCTAGAATGAAGGAAAGGCAATTAAAATATCGCAATAACTGGACTTTCCTCATCAGATTCATTTATTGCATTAGTTGCAAATATTGCAATCAAATATTTAAAACTATTGCAATTAAATATTTAAATTAATATATTATTTTCGAATAGATCTTGATAGACAGGAAACTGTCAAAAATTTAGATTAAGTGAAAGGAAAACAATTTATTATCATCGATACAGAAATTCAATAGAAACAAGTCAATATTGAAAGTTGTTAAGTTGAAGAATAATTACCGTAGGTTAAGCTTACCAACTTTATATTGAAACTGCTAACGGTTAAACATTAAATTTTCTATTTCTCAACTGTCATCATAGACGAGATTTACGAGATCCAACATAGATCAATTTTCAGAAAAATAAAACTTAAAATGATGACATCTAAAAAATTCAAGTATCATTGTCAATTTTAGAACCTAATAATCTCGTACATTGGTCTCCTTGGTGATGGTAAAATTTTATTAAAATTAAATTTTCCTATTAAAAGGCCAATAGTCTAAGCTGGCGACTTGTATTCAAAAGAAAAATCATTCATAGAAAGTATTTTTGGGAATTCAGGGAAATATTGTCTTCAAGATAATTAAGGATGCCTCTTCAAAATAGATAGTCTGCTGTGATGTCCCATCCAATTCTTTTTGTACCATTTAAGAGATATTGACCCTTTTAAGAAATCATATAGCACTCATTTTGCACGAGAAGATTTAACTTTCATTATATTTTGTCAGCTAAAACCTAATAAAAACTAGCAAATTCACTTTAAGCATTGAGAAAAAAGCTAGAGAAACTGCATTTCAAACTTAAAAAAATAAAATTTTTAATTTAAAAAACTTACAACTGAAAACGATTAAACCTATCAACTTTCATTACACACCATATAATTTCATATCTCAATTACTTCCAAGAATCTTAAATAAACAATGCCCCCTGCCCCACATAAATCATCCCATATCGGAGATTCCATACTCATTTTATAAATTATCCCATGTTCTTTCTTTCACTCCACATTGCACGTCAATGTATTTCCATCAAATTTTATCTAGTTGGCTCTAACCTCCAAAATATATTTTAGCTCATATCCTTATCTTACAAATTCACATTCCCTCACATTTCCCACACACAGCCACCAATCAATAGATCCACACTTTCTCA
>JAPMOQ010007605.1:25018-37117 GCA_026543055.1 Argiope trifasciata | reverse complement strand
TTTTTTTGTAATGAAAATGTTTTTTTCTTCTCGTTACCTGTTTTTTTTGTTAAAATCAGAAAATAATTTTGAACAAAGCAAATACTCAGTTGCCTGGAAAGTCCAAGAGAAACAGGAAGAAGGTGGATTTTTTAAAAAAAAGCTTTTAGAATTGCTAAATATTACATTTTTTAAAACTTCAATTTCTATGAACGATTAAGTATTAGGATAATATTAAATCTATATCAAGTAAAATTGTCAAATCACCATTTTTTTTTCAAAAAGTTGGCATAATTATTAAAATATTTATAAAATAAATTATCTTCTTCAATAATATTATATAAAACATGATTGTCAGTCATTCTGGACTCGCAAAAGGTAAATAAAAATAAATATGTTCACAAAGTTGATAAAATATAAAATGTTAGAGCAAATCAATAGCGTGCTAAAAATTGGCTGAAATATCTTATTACTTTGACCATCTTATTAAAAAGAGAAGTTCTCATAATTTGAATTTCGAATCCGACATAAAATAAAGATTGCAAGATCTCAATTCCAAAATTTTCTTTCGTAGCTGCGCTATGATGAGATTCTGATTCAGGATTAATTTAAATTTTGAATATTTGATTTTAATTTTGATTTCAAATGAAACTTTTAGGTTAATGAAAATTTCAGAAAAATGGTGGAGGGAAAAATTGAATCTATTTAACAATTTTCACAGTTATTATTTTGTGGCGCCATCTATGGACTATAACAAGTACTTTTTTCCTTCGTTATTTATTCTCTAATTTACTCAACTTTGAAGAGTTACAAGATTTGCTTTGCTTCCACAATCAATTTTGAACTCTTTTAAAGCTCTATTTTTAATATATTTTTAAGAATGAAAAAATTGCCTGTGAAAATAAAATGATGGATACTACAAAAATTATTCCTAGCGTTTGTGTTCTAATATTTACAGTTTACCCTTAATAGCAAACTTACAATAATTATCGAAGCGTTAATACTGCATATTCATTTTTCAATAAAAATTTTCAATTTATTTCATTTTGTATTTTCTTTGAATGAAACTTATTGATTTAATATAAAATTTCAATGTTATTTTTATAAATGTTATTTTAAAATGATAGTATGTGATATTATCAGAGTTGTATTATCAAAAGGCGAAGTAAATAAACGCCCAATGGTCTTAGAACATTCAGATTATCCGATGTAAAATCGTGAGTTTATTTTAATTACAATAATTTTAGCTTGAACTAAAATAGTTTCTTTATTCATTTTATAAGATCCTTGTATCAACATAATTATGCCTTAAATTTTTGAGCATCATTCCCGGAATTTATAAAATTGTAGCTGGTACCCGGCGCGTTGCTGCTGCAGAAGAAATGATCTTGGAAAAATAGTTTGGAATTTGAAATAGTTCTCTTTTTTAAATAAGAATGATAGGAAGAATGTAATCTATAATTATATAAACATAATTACAGAATATTTATTTTCTTATCGGCGATGAATACATTCAATGAAATTAAAGGATATATAAAGGAAAAGTGTAAATACTATTGATTCTATTTTTATATTTCTATTCTACAAACAAATACTCATTTTTATGGATTAGATCTGCGTATTCTTTTTGAATTGTAATGCTTGGTGTTCTTTCAGAATGGTAATGAAAGAAACTATATATTATATCTCGTGATTCGTTTCATATTCGTTCAGAGTTCTCAAGTTTAATGTTAAAAAATAGGATTAAAATATTTTTTTAATTGATTAAACATAGAAAATATGTTTATACTATAAAATCTTTAATATAGTTTAAAAGATAATTTTTTGAAAATAAGATGATGCAAAATTATTTGTACTATAATATTTTCGGAAGTTACTCCAAAAAACACTAAAATTACATTCAATGTTTAGTTAAAATTTCCAACCTATAGGACTGGCTCCCCTCAAACTTTCTCGCACACTCTCAAATAAAACTATTACCTAAGAGAAAGACTTACATTGCATTCATGTACAATAGTTACGAAATATCAACGTCTGGCTTGAATTTAGTATCTTTACTGAATCTGTCGTGCTAAATAGATCTGAAAACATTTTTTTTAATCTTTAGATTATTGTATTATGCGTAAGTGTAAGCAATAAGTTGTCGAAGTTTTATCGGAATCGGATGAGCGGTAAAGGCATGACAGACATACAGACAAACATTCATTTTTATTTATATAGATATATAAATAATAAAGATAAATATATCCATGTGTGCGTATATGAGTTCACACTCTCAGAATAGAATGACTGTCTTGCAGATACCAAATTTTGCATATGTATACTTCGGGGACAGTTTTTGAAAAATTTTAATTAAATAAAAATGATACTACATTTTGTTGTTTCCTCGTAATAACTTTTGAAAATATTATTGAAGAAAAGTACATTTTATACCATTTTAAAATTTAAAAAAATGTCTTTTTTAGATATTTATAGGAATTTCTTTGAGAAGGGTCGGATTAAGAAAGAGGGACTTTCGAAAGTTAATGCGTAGGTTTTTTATGGTTTTAATCCTTTTGCTCGTGGTGTTGAATTTACTGGTTGAGCAATTTATTTCGAGAGAAATAATAAAATGTAAAAAAGAAAGATGAATTGGATCTGGAAATAAGAGAGAAAAATAGCACGAATGAATTTAAGATTTAATTAGTTCAATCTAAAATTGATTAAACAAAGATTAAATTTAGATAAAATTAAGATAGATATTTGCTTCTAATTCAATGAGTTTTCATGACCGATGAGTAAACTGTAAACAACTCGGCAAAATTTTATACAAAAGTATTCAGATTGCACAAAAAAAAAGTAATATATATATTTTTATTTTTCATTTAAAATAAATATCTATATTGTTTTACAACTACTCACTTAAGAGTTTCATTACTATGTCATTATCTTATCCAGTTGTTTTATCCAAAGATGAAGACCTTCGGGTTTAAGTACTCCACAAAACATCCCTCAAATCGGTAAACTTATTTTTTTAATTGAAATTTAAGATATTTTTTATCCACTAGATGTCGACACCATTGTCTTGAATGTAGCCCACGGCTAAATGTTTTAGTTAATTCAATTTGTCCATTTACTTGTGGCCTAACAGTTTCCTTACATGGAAATTAAATGAAATTCTATTTTTTAAATATGGTTTTGGAAGTTATGGAAGTTAGAAGGGGTTTGTCAAATTTCTGTAACATAACGATTCTTTAATTTATTAAAACGGTTCAAAACAGTATTTCAAATTTTAATACAATAATGTTTGAGAGGTATCAAAAAATTGCATGATATGAAAAGTTGTCATGTGAAAAAAAACTATTTTTGAGAGACATTTATTAGATACATTACATAATATTACTTTCGAAAGACAGATATTCTTTTTATAAAGTGCATGCTATAAAAATTGCTGCTTCCAGAATGAAGTTTGACCATATATAGATAAAAGAATGAACAAAATCATAAAAATTATTATGTTGAAGGGGTTTTCGTTTATTTTGGAGATTACTTGTTTTGTTTCCATTATAATTGTATTTTTTAGGTGTATCGCCTGTTTTAAAGCAAAAGCTTTGTTCAAAAATAGTAATTATTTTCTTTAATATTGTTATTTATTGCGAATTTCTTTTTGTTATTAAAAACTCTTTTTTAATTTTTTTTTAAAACTTAGATAGTCTAGAAGGTTTGAGAGCCTTTAAAAGTGTGAGAGGCTTAGACAATTACCTACTTTTACTACTTATTAATCTGGCGCTGACCTTTAAATTTTACAAAACATTATTAAAAAGTATACTCAATAGTTATTGAATTAATGATGAATTGCATACAAACAAATTTCATCATTCAACTCATCACATTATTGCCAAAAATACCTAAATATTTAATCATCGATCGCATCATGGTTACCAAAGTCAAATCGGCTGTAAAAATTTTGTCTTTATAAACATAAAACAAATCATATTAAACAAAAAATTGTTTGTATAAACAGAAAACAAGGTTTAGTTTAGTTATATTATCGTCCCGTAGTGAAGCAACACGAGGGTTATTTTGGGACGGACCTCGTCATTTTGAACCGTGATCAGATCACAAGGAAGACTTCCCCTCCAAGCAAGGCACCCCCTCTCTACAAACTTCTACACCACGAGGACATTTGGCCTCAACGGATTTAACGTACATCAGAGCCGCTTGCACGACGGTTCTTCGGCGGAATCGAGTCCCGAACCTGAAGCCCTCCGGTTCCGAAATTGGGACCTTGCCACCAGGCCACCACGGCCCTACCGAGCACAGGTTAGAGATCAACCGTGCTCGAACCAGGTCTCAAACCTGGTATGCGCAGACCAAGGAGAAGACGCCTTACCCCTAGCCCAAGACGCCAGGGTGACACTTTTTCGCTCATCATATTAACAGTACTAATTAGGTCATGATAACTAGTTTTGATGAACAACAGGTTTATGAGTTTATCACACACCTCACAGATAGAGCACATAGTAGTTTAATTTAGTTAGATTAACGTCCCGTTGTAAAGCAACACGAGGGCTCCTTTGGGGCGGAACTCGTCGTTTTGAACTATGTTCAGATGACGAGGACGACATTTGAGCTGGCATTCCCCTCTCTACACCACATCACACCAGCGGGAGGACGTTTGGTCTGATAGATTTGACGTGTAAAGGCCTTATCACATGGTGAAATTTCGTCATCACTTTTCCGTTTTTACCCTCAAAAACCGGTCAAGCAAGTTTCATAATCGACAACTTATTCTAACCAGCTAGAAAATGCCGTCGGAAATATTGTCCGCAAAGGAAATTTTACCAATCATGAGAAACTTTGAAGTAGCGTCACTTTCGTTGTCGTTTGCTGACGGATAGTACCGAAGGTATTTTGCCGTGAGATGAGGCCTTAAGAGTCCCCCTCACACGATGGTTCTTCGGTGGAATCGAGTCTCAAAGCTGAAATCCTCCGATTCTGAAGCCGAGACCTTACCACCGGGCCACCACGTCCAGCAGAAAAACAAGGAGGCTTTTTTTTTTCAAAATGCAAACTAGCAGCAAAACCTTTATTGAAAACGAAATCAAGGATAAGAGAGAAACTCTCCAATTCATGGCTGCAGAATCCTGAGGAGGGCCTTCCTGTAGTCCCCACTCGTGTCCTCGGCCACGTCCTCGGCGAGATCCTTCCTGAACAGCTTCAGATAAGCCTCTTTTATGTCCTCCAAGTCGATCTGAAAAATTAGAGTTTTGATGGCATTGAATTCTGTGTAAAATCATATTGTTACGATGGTTAACAACAAAATCAATTTAGGTAAAGCCTTAATTTTTTTTATATACATCCTGTCACCTATTATATTAAATAGAAAAAATATATTTGGGGGCGGCTTTTTAGAAATTCGTTATTGAGAAATAGGAAGAACTGATTTAGGAAATACAAATTCATTATTCAAAAAAGAAAAATAATATTGTAAGAGCAATGCATGAAAATAGGCTCCAATAATTTAAAACTTTTAATAGAAAATAAATTATACAATGCACATTATACTTGCAGTTGCACAACAACATTTCTACATTTAGCCAATACTCAAATTTGCAGCTTAGCATAATGAATTCTCGAAGTCGATAGGTTTACATCGTAGGTCCCCAACCTGGGCGATAACGCCCCCTTGTGGGCGTTTGAAGCTTTCAGGGGGTGGTAAAAGACCCAGAGAAAATGAGGGGGCATTGATATGGCACGAAGGGGCGTTAGAAGATTTACCAAACACAGTGTACAATAACTTCCAAGAACGATTCCAGGATAATTTAAACATGGACATACCAGACTGGGTTTTGGATCTTTTTTCCAATATCAACACAGCAGGATCATCTCAGTTAAAAGAACTGACGACAAATGAGGATCTAAAAATTAGATTCAAGAACGGCTACCAAGAATTTTGGCTGCAGAAGTCTATTTCGCAACTGTATTCAGGATTAGGGTCGATGGTTCAACGGCTTCTGGTAGCATTCCCCTCTTCATATTGAGCAGAACGTGGATTGAGTGCTGAGGCAATATTGGTAGCGAAAAAGAGAAATCGGCTCCATATTGCTGAACGCGGCCACTGACGATTGTATTTAAACTCTTATTTATCTGGAGTGGGAGGGGGGGGGCGATATTGAAATTGGCGCCTGTTTTAAAAAGGTTGGGAACCTCTCGTTTTCATGAACACAATGTTCCATCTGGCATCATATAGCCGTATTTTCAATTGGCGAGGAGTTTGGCGCTTGGTTGTCGCGCTGGAATTGTTAGAGAATCCTGTTAAAGGGTGCGACATCGGTTTATTTATCATTTTAACTCCTTTGTAACCACAAGTAATCTAAAACGTACAGACCTATCATTCGGAGTCCGTTTCTAGAACAACCAAGTTATGCTCAGCTTTTAAAAATATTCATTTTCAGACGCAAAACTGCGCTTTTCCGGATAAATTTTTCTGAAATAGCTTCTCAAATAATTATCCCACGGAAAATGATAAAGATGCTATCTTAAAGTTAAAGCTATTATCTTTCCGATAAATAATATCATATATTGGCTAAGAAAACCTGCTTGGTAGGGTGTTAGATTTGCGTTCCTTCGATTGTGAGTTCAAGCCCCGCCGACCGAAGACTCTCCGTGTACATGGTGGCTGATGCAGGACCTAAATCTGTCATTACCACAAAAACCTCCAATTCGCTATAATATCATTGGGGGTACTGGATCAGAAGTAATTATTCTCCTTTTCAGATCTAAATTACGATCTGTGGATGAAATGTATAAATGATGTCTGCCCCATGAAAAGGGCTGGGATTCTTTAGTACCTAAATCGTACTCTCGCTTTAGAGGGCGCTATTGAAACAAGAGACGCTAAAACTTGGCTTAAAATGTCGGATTTCGTCCGTGAGCTTTTTTATGACAAATGCCATGAGTAAAACAACAATTTATGTCATTATTTATGATTTGAGGGAAAATTTTTCATTAGGTCGCTTTTAAAAGAAATCAAGTGACTTCGTAATCGTAATTTAATTTAATAACATTTGACACAATAATAAATTCTCTTTTGCAGAATATTCTTGATTTTTTTCCATTATAAAAATGATGTATTTAAGTCTATTCGGGAGTATTATGTATTAAGTATATGCGAACAGCATGAGATGTATTAGCAAAAAAGATAACAAAATAAAAGAGGTTTCATCATTATCACTTCTTTTTCTTGATGATAGAAGGAATAAAGCAAGTAACATATAAGAAAATTAATTCACTTCTTACTTAGGTCCACAGAGAAATTTTTTTATTTTAATTATTTTTTATTAAATAATTACAATTAATATAATTATGTATTTACAATGAGAGAATCACAATGCTATCGGGCAAGAGAAATTTTCCCTGCTATCAATAGCTCTACCATTGACGGTATTTATTCCTCGATTTATATCCTTCTAAATATTTTGTATAACAGAAAACCCTCATATCTTCCATATAAAACTAAAATTTATTTATTTATCAAAAAATTCTCATTTTCGCAAGAACTGAACTCGCATTCTTCACATTCACGAGAAAAATACCGAAATCCTCGCATTTCGCAGATGGAGCTACTGCCCATTGAATTCGATGTCCACTGCCAACCGTTAAGACTCTATTTAAAGGGTTACAAATTAATTAAATTTAATGAATTAATTAATGTTTGAAGAAAAAAACTACAGTAACATCGAGTGTTATCCACTACAAGTTTTAAAAAATGTATTTGAACTCGAGTGGATGAATAAAAAGTACTTTATTAACCCATTAAAGGCGGGAATCGTAGTACTACGATATTTTTTGCGCTACCTAGCATACTTTCGTCGAGATCCCTCGCCTTTTAATGTGTTAACGACTGAAAATTTGATCAAGACAGATACAGGGAGAGTGTAAACTAATAGCAGAAACTGTTTAAAACAGAAAAGAAAAAAAATGATGAATAATTTCTCCTATTTTGGCAAAGCTTAAACAAGTTGGAATCATTAGGGAAAAAAAAAAGACTCAAAATAATTTTATTTTACTTCAAATTTTTCGAAATAATTAGTAAACATTGTGCAAGAGTTCATTTTATTCGTCCTTAAGAAACGATTTATGACACACGGCATTTCAAAACAATGACCACAACTTGGAGTGAATTAGGGAGAGACGGTTTAAAGTCTTGTGGCGCAATACCAGTTTTTGGCTATATTCCGCCAAATATACAATGCAATGGGATCAATCCATGCCACGTTTAGTTTGTTTAGTTTAGTTTAGTTATATTAACGTCCCGTTTAAAGCAACACGAGGGCTATTTTGGGATAGAGCTCGTCATTTTGAACCACGGTCAAATGACAAGGACGACACCTGAGCTGGAACCCTTCCTCTCCAAACTTCCACACCACAGCAGCGGGAGGACGTTTGGCCTGTCAGATTGAACGTGCAAGGGACCCCCTCACACGACGGATCTTCGGTGGAATCGAGTCTCGAACCTCAAACCCTCCGGTTCCGAAGACGAAACCTTACCTATAGGTCACCGCCCCATTTGGCGTAAAAGTCACCTATCATGTACTTATGCGCATGGCATTTAAACCTTCATCCGCAAAGATTTAGTAGATGAATCTGTCATTAACGTTCTCCGCGAAGTGTGAAGAGGATTTTTTGTTGACATTTGAAGTTATAACTGGTTTGTTTGGTACATGACACGTGACTATGAATTGACCCCTTTGGAATATGGAATGAGGTGTATGAAAATTTCGTTTGAAGAACCAATAGAAATGATATTTCAAAACTTTTTGGCGCACTTACTAATAAAGATATTATCCATAAAAGTTTTGAGCCCTAAGCAAAGTCTGTAAAAAGCCAAAATTGCTCAGAATTTTATTTTTAGAACCTGGATTTGAGTTTCTTGTGCTGAGCAATAAATTACAGAAAATCGAAATTATTGTAGTTGCATTTGCGCTCACTGAATTCAATGATAGGTTTTTAAATTTTTAACTTGTTCGAATCCGAAATAATTTTCAGTTTCGTTTCCGTAATTAGTTTCGTTTACTTAATTATATTAATTTGTTTCATAAATAGGTTTTTATTACATTTAGATTTCCTTTTTGTGAACTTTTTGTTGTTTAATTCCGACTTAAATTTTAATTTCGATTTCAACCTAATTAGTTTCGATTTAATTTTTGTTGACTCAGGAAATGGTTTTAATTATTTAATGCTTTTATGGTTGAAGAAAATCGAATATGTATTTTAGACCTCCTTTTTTCAGAATGGATTGAAATATAATTTGACTCATTATAATAATTTTAGTAAAAGCACATACCAAATTTCATTAATCTATCTTTACGAATTGAGTTATCCATGTAGATGCATGTTTACCTGTTGGCATATTTGATTCAAAATTTGATACTGATTTAAAGTTTAAAAATTAAATATAATTGCTAAATTTTATCCATTTTGCTCTTTCCATTTTGTATCTATCTTGTTTACTACTACTCAGACATACACACTTGCTGTTAGTGGATTTCATTTCAAATTTTATAGATGTTTACAAATTTGGTGCAAAGATCATATACTTAATTTCTTCTGATTATTAGGAAATCTTTTATGACTTATCGTATTTACCGGCAGACAGTATAATTCCAATAACTCTTTAAATAAATCACGATTTTATGATGAAATAAAATGTGTAAATTAATTTATCCTCATTCCATACGAACCGATAATATTGCAAAGTACTAAAAAATTGTGATTGTGAAGATTAAAAATTCAGAATCACAAATTTTCACCACATTCTCCGCAAAAAAAAGGTAAGACGTCTCAGTATCTTGTTAGAGAAACCTCTTCAAACAAATACTGCTTTGGTTTTATCTGTCTTGATAGCAACCCTCCAGACACTGCATCAGTTCTTTATCTTGATTAGATGGTTTTGAAATGTTTTGATGACGAATTTAATACTCCTGCATCATATTTTGAATGAAATCCTTTCAGAGTCAATTTTCTGTACGTGATAAAGTGAACAAGTTAACTACAAAACCTAAGATTTAGATCAGAGGTTCCCAACCATTTTGGAACTGGCGCCCCCTTTTCTAATGAATATTTCAATATCGCCCCCCTCCCACTCCAGATAAATAAGAGCTTAAAAACAATCGTCAGTGGCCACATTCAGTAATATGGAGCCGATTTCTCTTTTTCGCTACCAGATGCTACCAGAATGCTACCAGCTAGGGGAATGCTACCAGAAGCCGTTGAACCATCGACCCTAATCCTGAATACAGTTGCGAAATAGACTTCTGCAGCCAAAATTCTTGGTAGCCCTTATTGAATCTAATTTTTAGATCCTCATTTGTCGTCAGTTTAATTAATTCTTTTAACTGAGGTGATCCTGCTGTGTTGATATTGGAAAAAAGATCCAAAACCCAGTCTGGTATGTCCATGTTTAAATTATCCTGGAATCGTTCTTGGAAGTTGTTGTACACAGTGTTTGGTAAATCTTCTAACGCCCCTTCGTGCCATATCAATGCCCCTCATTTTCTCTGGGTCTTTTACCACCCCCTGAAAGCTTCAAACGCCCACAAGGGGGCGTTATCGGCCGCATTGGGAACCTATGATTTAGATGAATAAAATTTTGTTTCCAGTTTCAGCTTCTAAAACATAGACCCCATATAATATTTGGAAACGAAACTTTTAACGGACTTAATCGCATATCGAAATGAATCTATTTTTGTTTTATGAGATGATGTTGCGGACCATTTGGATCTGTTTGCATGCACGCTATAACTAATAAACGCAATGACTTATATAAAGGATATTTGGTATTCCGTCTTTTTTATTATACTTATACGCCTAATTTTGATTTTTTATTATACTTGTAAGACAAATTTTGATTTTTATTATACGACAAATTTTGATTTTTATTACACTTATACGACAAATTTTGATTATTTGAGTAAAGTGTCCAAAATGGATATTCGATTTTCTTCATTATGCAGTGTAGTCCAAAACGCTCATCTATAGAATTCTGAAAATAAAAATCTGAGGACTTGTATACTGATGATGATTAGGTGAGTGCCGGAAGTGGCGTTACATCGGGGAAAAGCATATAATTACAATTTTAAAAAAAATAGAATTTAAATAACTATTAAAAGATTTGCTATTGAAACATAACTTTCCCATGCGCGTGTACTAGACGTAGAAGAAGCCAAAGGCAACACCAAAAAACATTGAAATAAAATAAAAGCATAGAGGGAAAGATAATAGAAGAATGAAAGATAATTTAAAGCATAGAGGGAAGGACAAAAAAAATAGGAAAAATAAAATATAAATAAATAAATAAATAAAATATTAGTAAATAAATAAATAAATAAAATATAAGTAAATAAATAAATAAATAAAAATATAGATAAAATATAAGTAAATAAATAAATATAAATAAATAAATAAATAAAATATAAGTAAATAAATAAATAAATAAAAATATAGATAAAATATAAGTAAATAAACGGATACAGATGAAAAATAAAGAATCTACATTGGATCAGCCTAAGATTAAGTCCATGATCCGGAAGAAAAAGCTAGATAAACATTTCTTTTTGCAATTTTTCATACAGAATATTCTCCACTTTTAGGACTTGAGAATTTCTCTGCTCTGACTTTGAAGAAAGGCAATAATAAAGTCCATTTAAACTTTGAAACTGGCAAAAAACATTGACACATGAAGTACTAAGAAGAATTTCTTCATCACGAGGTATAACCGAGAAGCAGGAGAATACGTAAGCCGAGTTCCGCCGACCGAAAAATCTTCATTCGGGCAACGCGCCCCCCCTCCGACCCCTCTTGAGGTTTTCCTGGGTCCTTTGAAGCCTGTCCAAGTTTACCGAAAAATTGGCGGTAAAGTGGACAGGCATCAAAGGACCCAGGAAATCCCACTGGAAGTTTCTTATCATCAATTACTTTCTTGTGGAACAGTGACAAGAGTACTAGTGCATGAAAAAATATACTAGTACTAGTATATGAGAAGGTAAACTAGTACTAGTATTTGAGAAAGTTTCAAGTGACCGTACACTAGTACAAGTATATGAGAAAGTACACTAGTACTGGTATATGAGAAAGTAT
>JAPMOQ010007605.1:1331-25008 GCA_026543055.1 Argiope trifasciata | reverse complement strand
TGAAAGTCCGATCTACAAGGAGAAGGTTTTGGGAAGGGGACATTCTAAACTACAAGAAATAACAATTAAAAAATATTCGCCAATGTGGTCGAAAACCAGTGTTTTTAACGTAATCGGAAACCTTAATTTTTCATTTCATTCGCAAATTGTGAATATGTCGCAGTGGTTTTACGGATAAATCATGTGACAAAAAAAAAAAAAAGCTTTCTAAAACACATCCGATCTGCTTGACCATTAATAGTCTGTGTCTAGTCTTCAAAGATAACATTTCCGATTTCAGGTCTACTCGTGACGTTTCAGCAAAATCCAAGGTTAGGAACAGAACTGTAAATATCTATGAACATCTGCCGATTATGACGTCATCGAATGGATGTAGATGTAATTCAAACGGAAGCAATCTGTCTCCAGTTTTAGAAGCGAAACAACATGAAATGCGTTCCCTAACAGTTCAAACAATAAATACTATTAAAGAAAATAACATTTTTATTTAGGTATTCGACGACGTTAAAAACACTGGTGATCAACCACACTGGATGTTTATTTATTTATTATTTTTTTCTTGTAATTCAGACTTGTCACTTACCAAAACAACTTATTTTTTCTAGGAAAAGGAAGGCCTGACATATCATCCAAGGTCACCTATGCTTCTGCTGAAATTTTTCTTTAACTTCAATTTTCTCAAAACTTTAGTTTTCTTAAAAATTCTCTACATTTAACTTGATATCTCAAAAATTAACAGAGGTGTTTACTCAAAAATTTCAGCGTGTGTTTCAAATAATATGGACAATGAAATGAACCAAAAGTTTTATTGTTGGATGAAATACTTTTTCATTTATGCTTTTAGAAAAATTAATCTGTGGATTCATGAAAAAAATGCATATATACTTATATTTTTACCCATCACTTCTTTGTATCTCAACTTTTTTCTTAGATTTAGGTTCATTTTATTCATCATTATATTCTATAACTTGTGCACAAATAAAAATAGGATTGCTGCATAACAATTTTGTGCAGAGTGTTACCTTTTTTATATCATGCTGGATATCTTATATAAGAGAAATTGTTTTCTTCCATATAAAACTAAAATGAATTTATTTATTTAAAAATTATGGATTTTCGTAAAAATTGAGCTCGCATTCTAAAAATATTGAAATTCTTGTACTTTACCGATTGAGATACTGCCTGCCTATTTCAATTTTTATTATAAACTGCTTGAAACTTGTGAAATTTTATTGTTTTGTCTGATATATGTAATTGAAAAATAAGATAAAAAAATTTCTTTAAAAATTCATTAAAAATAGAAACTTAAGTTATACGTTAAAACATTGATACCATTAGAAAGCGAATTTTTTATCTTTAACTTGATACTAAAATCATCTTTGTGCGATAATATTTTCGGAAGTTATAGCCGAAAAATGCCAAAATTTCGTTTAATTTTTAATTAATTAAAATTCTAATTAAAAATTCGAAAAAATCACTCCGATTTGCACATTCCGACCCTCAAAGTTACATGTACCAACTTTGGTAGCTGTAAGTTCAACGGTCTGGCCTGTAGAGCGCCAACACACACACAAATTGAGCTTTATTATAGGTATAAATTTCGTTTCTAATTTATAAAGCTGATGGTGATCTATAATTTCTTATCTCAAGAACTGAACTCACATTCTTCATTCTGCAAGCTAAAAATATTGAAATCCTCGCATTTTAATGATTGAACACGTGCCTTTCGATTTCAGTTTTCATTACAAATTGCTTAAAATTCTATTTAAAGTAATAAAAATTAATTAAGGTATCCGACTACGTCCGAAGGGAAATTTTTGAAAAATTAGATTTTTTAGAAACCATTTATTATTTTTAGACGTATTGTCAATTAATAGCACTATTACTATTAACGCTATACTAATTACTACTAACTAATAACTAATTATACAACTAATAATAATACTACGATTAACTATATTAATTACTACTAACACTATAACACAATATTATAAAACACAATTACTATTATTAATAACACTATTATTAAAATTATCAATTAATAACATTATTTAGTTATATTGTCAATTAATAACACCATAGTGTTTATAATTGTCTATTATAAACACTATAAATACAAAAAAATTATTTGAAAATATACTATATTTTGAGAAATGGAAAAATGCGTTGTAAATTTTGATTAAATTAAAACCAAAACGGTTGACACTCGACACAAAATGGTCATGCTGCAATCCTATTTTTCTTTGTACGTAAGTTATAGAATATAATGATGAATGATATGAACCAAAATCTAAGAAACATTTTGAGATGTAAAGAAGTGATGGGTAAAAATATGCGCATATATGTATTTTTTCCATCAATTCTCAACTTAATTTTTCTAAAAACACCTATAATTAAAAAAGCATTTCACCAACCATAAAGCTTTTAGTTCATTTCATTGCCCACATCATTTAAAACATACGATGAAAGTTTTACGTAAATACTTCTAGCAGTTTTCTAGATATCATGTTAATGGTGAAGAATTTTTATGAAAATTAAATGTTGAGAAAATTGAATTTAAAAGACAAATTTTAGTTAAAAAATGGGATATCCTGGATGATAGGTGAGGCGTTCGTTTTCCTACAAAAGATTAACTGTTTTGGAAAGACTAAACTACAAGAAGTAATAAGAATTTTTTAAAAATTGCCAATGGGGTCGATAACAAGTGTTTTAAACGTAGTCGGATACCTTAAATGAATTGATATTTGAAAAAAAAAAACTGTATTAACATCGAGTGTCATCCACTACAAGTTTAAAAAAATGTATTTGAACGTGAGTGGATGAATAAAAAGTACTTTGTTACCCACTGAAATTTTGAACAAGTTATATAAATAAATAAATAAAGGGAGAGCGTGAACTAATTGTAGGAATTGAAAAAGTAATTATAAATTATACTTTAATTGTAATTATAATTATAATGAGTAGATTAATATTTGCAATGAAATAGAACAAATAATTAAATACAAGTGTTAAGTATGACGGAAAAAAATATTTTTGGAATTCAAAATTGTAAATCGATAAAAAGTTGTCTCTGTTATGTCATGTATTCACCAAAGAAATTTTTAGTCAAATTGCAAAAAAATTTGACTTTCGGAATGGTTTGAGTTTTAGGTTTTTGTTGATTTCATTTACTTGGGGTTTCTTTTGAGTATGTGTTTGGGGAGGGGGGGGGGTAAAAAATAGCACCTCTTTTTTTTTTTTTAAAAAAAAAAAGGTATAAATTTAAAAAGCAAATTTGTTTTCTTATACAAAAATGAAAATTTTAAATTACAATTCTTTTTTTTCACAGTTAATTAAATTTTTCCTATAGGATTCATGTCTCCAAGAATCTGCAAGAAAAATTTAATTTTTTAACAGAACTTTTAGCTTAACCCATTTGCATATATATACGCTCCCTTTTCCTGGTCACTATCACTGGAGCGTATATATACGCTGCATCATATAATATGCTATGCATATAATATGATGGACGCTATATTCATAAAATATGCTATATACCTGTATGCATCCCATATTTCAAATATGACCACGCTGAAAAAAATGACCCACAAATAATGCTTAAAAATGATTTTTTTTTCTATTTTTTCTACAATTTTACACCTAAATAGGAAATAAAA
Organism: Argiope trifasciata; assembly: GCA_026543055.1. Taxonomy (NCBI): domain Eukaryota; kingdom Metazoa; phylum Arthropoda; class Arachnida; order Araneae; family Araneidae; genus Argiope; species Argiope trifasciata. The sequence goes on along the minus strand of JAPMOQ010007605.1, from coordinate 21,352 downwards.
AAAGTCCGTGATATGGGCCTTTTTTTCATATTTTCATAGGATGCAAATGGGTTAATAATTACAATGACATGGGACAAATAATAAAATACAGAGTACTAAGTACGACAAAAAAAAAATTGCAAATCGATAAAAAGTTGTCTCTGTGGTCATATAGTTACCAAAGAAATTTTTAATCAGATAGAAAAATATTTGACTTTCGAAATGGTTTGCGTTTCTGGTTTTGTATGTTTTATTTACTTGGGTTTTTTGTGTGTGTATGTTTTTGTTGGTGGAAGGGTAAACATTCCATCTCCATTTTTTTTTAAAGGTTTAATTGAAGACGGAAAATTTGTTTTATAATACAAAAATATAAAATTTAAAACTATAATTCTTTTTTTACAGTTAATTAAATCTTTCCTGTTAGATTCATGCCCACAAGAATCTGCATGAAAAATTCTTTTCTTTTTAAACAGAGTTTTTAGGTTAATATCATTTCTATTATTCACCGTCTTCATAACAGAATAACGTTTGAAATCGCTAAAACGCCGTTTTGTAAAGAATATAGCGAAAGCTCACATTCAGATATCGCCTTAGCGCGACTTTCAAAACTGGTGGCAACCCCAAAACGTCATGAGAATCACGTGATACTTTGTGATTCGGCAGCTCTTTCATTATGATACCTCATAATGAAAGAGTGGCAGAATTTTTGTTATTGGATTAAATAACAGCCTCCAAACAAAAAGACTGGCTTTGACACACGAAGGTAGCTGTGTAGAAAAGGGACTAAAAGTAAAAAAAAAGTTCGAATGGTAAAAATATGGATTTTGTAGTAAATTGTGTTACTACGGGAACCAAAAAATAAACAAATAAGTACAGTAAAAGATCCTTATTCGCGTTATCACTATTCTCGGATTAAAAAAATTCCGACCCAATTCCTACATTCGCGGCTAAACATTTTTTTATTCGCTGATCTAATAAGTACAGACATAATAATAAAAGGATTCCAATGGGTATCCAACCCAATATCCTTTGTAAATGCCGTCAAACGGATTAATCAAAAAAGTAAAATAGATCTTATTGCAACTTTGTCTAAAGTATGTTGTAAAATGCAAACTGCAAACATAGCCGAAATCGCGAATGGAACAGGACGAGATGGGTCCGAACAGATAGAATCAAATGACATTCAGGAATGGCTTGAATCGCAAGATGAAGATTTGACTGAAACCCACTTGGAAGAAATGTTCAATTCAAAACCCATGAAAGAAGAGGCTTCCACAAGCACTGGAAAAGTGACATTTCAGTTGAAAAATCTTAGTGAAGATTTGAGAATGACAAATGAGCTTTGCGATTTCTTTATGATCGTCTATGGAACGAAGTCTTATTTTTAAGAGGCAAATTGCTAATGCGACTTCTGGGTATCCGTCTGAATGGAAGGAGCTTTTAAAAACTGCCAAGCAAGAGAAAATGACAAAATTCTTCAAACCATCGCCTAAGCCTTAAGATAATTAAGCAAATTGTTCAAAAACTTCAATTAAATTGATATATCTATATATATATATTATTTTGTCACCTAGGAACGTATCCCCTATAATCCCATATAAATACCATTTATAATTTACCTATTTGATATTAAAATTGCGTTATCTATATTATCCTAAGTTTTGTTTATTGCACAAATTAACTTTTCCAATGGAGTCTAGTCCCATAACATTGCAAGGCTATTAGAAATGTATTATCCGGTCCATCTAAGATCAATTTCACGATATTGTAATCTCGCTTTTTTTTCCTTGCTTTGTAAACTACACATATATATAAAGAATCCTTCATCTTTAATTTGCAAAAATGGAAGAAAATCATGCAATTAAACAATTTGATAAATTTGATGAAAAAATGAAAATGGTTTGAACCTTTAGGCACCAATGCAATCAATGTTTGATGAAAATCAGGCTAAAAAATATTTTTTTAAAAAAATTGCAAAATTTTAGGAGAAATTCATACAACTTTTAAATTGGTATCATTTAAGGTATCCGACTACGTTCGAAGAAAACATTTTGAAAAACTGAATTTTTTAAAAACTATTTAAATTTACGGTTTTTAGAAGTAGACAAAATACTATAAATGCCATAACATTATGTAAAAATATAATATATTTTGAAAAATAGAAAATTTTGTAGTACATTTTATTGAAATTTAACCAAAACGATTCACATCCTACACAAAATGGCAATGCAGTAATAATATTTTTCTTTGTACACAAGTTATACAATACAATGATGAATGAAAGGAACCGAAATCTAGGAAATGATTTGAGATGTAAATAAGTGATGGGGGAAAATGTACGTATCGATGCATTTTAAAAATCAATTCACAACTGAATTTTTCTAAAAACAACTGTAAATGAAAAAGTATTTCACCAACAATAAAACTTTTTGTTTCATTTCGCTGCTCATATGAAAAATAAAAATTAAAGACATAAATTGAAATTAAAGACAAATTTCAGTTGGAAAAAATTATGTGACCCTGGATAATAAGGCGGACCTTCATTTTCCTAGAAAAGAAAAACTGTTTTAGAAAGAAGAAAGTCTGAAGTGCAAGAAATAGCAATTTAAAAAATTCGGCAATGTGGTCGAAAACCAGAGTTTTTAACGTAGTCGGATACCTTAATAGATAATTTGGCCGGGATAATCTGGTTGATAAGGCGTCGCATCCCTTGGGTTGTGAGTTCGAGCCAGCCAACTGAAGACTCCCCGTGTGTGGTGGTGGCTAGCGTTGTATAAATCTGTCGCGGTCACAAAGTCCTTTATGTCGAGAGCAACACCACTAGGGATACTGGATCAGAGGTGATTGTTCTCTTGTTAAGGTCTAAATTACGATCTGTGAATGAAATGTGTGGATGATGAAAAAAGCTGTGATGCGTGAGTAGCTAAATCGTACTCTCAAACCCAGATGGCGCTACTGAAAAACCAGAGACTCAAAGATCGTAATTTTATCAGCATTCCGTTTTTGTTGGCACACGAACTCAACAAAATTTTCTAAATTATTTTTAATAGAATTAATGATTATGTTTTTTTATTTTTATAAAGTAATTCAAATTATTTTTATTACTGATTTTAATTTTTCGATCACTTTTTTTTTATCAACGTTAAAACTAAACTAAAAAGGGAAAAAAAATCTTTTTCGAACATTGTTCTAAAGCAGTAGTTTCACTTTCACTTTCGTTGACATGATTAAGGATTATTTTCTTTAGATTTATTTGATAATTATAAACATTTTTTGTAAATAATTGTTCATTCAGATTGGCAACTGGATATGCTTTGGATCTTTTGAGTTTCTCGTTTAAAATTTGATGCAAGAATTCGAATGAAAATGCGATTTATCGTAATTTTGTCTAAATTCCGTTTTTGTTGGCACAAGAACTCAACAAATTTTTTTAAATGGATTCTTAATAGAATCAATGATTATGTTTTTCATTTTTATAAAGTAATTCAAATCATTTTTATTACTTACTCGAATTTTTGGATAAATATTGTTTTGTAAATAGTTGTTAATTCAGCCTAATAAGACAGTTACTTCTTTTGAGTTTCTTGCAATTTGATACAAGAATTCGAATGAAAATACGATTTATCGTAATTTTGTCAGCATTCCTTTTTTGTTGACCCACATACTCAACAATTTCTAAAAATAGATTTTTAATAAAATCAATGTTTATGTTTTTCTTTCTAATAAAGTAATTCAAATCATTTTTATTACTTGGTCTAATTTTTTCATCACTTTTTTATCAACATTAAAACTATACTAAAAAGAAAAAAAAATATCTTTAGATCATCTTTCTAAAGCAGTAGTTTCATTTTCACTATCGTTGACATGATTAAGCATTATTTTCTTACTGTAAAAAATGTAAATGTGGCTTATCTAATCTTTCAGCAGGGCGCTTTTGATAAAATGAAAGTTATAGTGAAAAATATCTTCTCTGATGATTCATTCCAAAAGAGACCGCTTTCACTTTACCTAGCGTCATAAGTCGTGGGTCTAATGCCACTTGATCATGGTGGGTGGTGGTGGTGGGTCTAATGCCACTTGATCATACCAAGCCCGAATGAGCGGAGCTCTTTCAAATGAAGGCAGAAGTGTGCGCCTTTCGTTGTGAACGAGCACCGTTCAGGTGAAATGACGACTTTGCTCGAACACACACGACACAACCCTTTAAAGGGGGTGGTCGAACTCATTCATCTATCCTCAAGTCATAATTTTAGACCCCAATCAGAGACCGACTCATTCCTGATTCAGAGGTATCATTTGGGATGGGAACTTGGAGGACCTATTGAACGTGTCCCAACTACGAAGAGCCAACACACGGCGGTCTTTGGCCGAGACGAGGACAGAACCCGTGACCTTTCGGTTACTAGACTATCGCTCTACAAACCAGGCTACATCGGCCGTATGATAAGTAAAGCATGAGGCGTTTCTGTAAAAGACGTCATGCAAAAATCGCTCAGCACAGAATACAACGAGTTATGTAATAAAGTTTGTTTAGTTTAGCTATATTAACGTCTCGTCTTAAAGCAACTCGAGGGCCATTGCGAATTTCTTTTTGTTATTCCAAACTATTGTATGCAAAGTTTTTGACTTAGTCTAGAGGATTGAAGACCTTTAAAAGCGTGAGACACTTAGACAATTACCTACTTTTTCTATTAAATAAAATGGCACTGAACTTTAAATTTTACGAAACATTACTAAAAAATATACTCTTAATAGTTACTGGATTAATGATGAATTACATACAAGCAAATTTCATCATTCAACTCTCCACATTATTGCAGAAAATACCAGAATATTTGATCACCGATCACATCATGGACACCAAATTCAAATCAGCTGTAAAAACTCTGTCTTTATAAACATAAAACAAATCATGTTAAGCAAAATAATATTTGTATAAGCAGAAAACAATGTTTATTTTAGTTATGCTAACTTCATGTTGTAAAGCAATACTAGAGCTATTTTGGGACGGACCTCCTCATTTTGAACCACGGTCAGACCATAACGAAGACATCTGAGCTGATACCCAGCTCTTCAAACTTCCACACCACGAGGACATTTGGCCTCGACGGATTCAACGTGCACCTGACCCGCGTATACGACGGTTCTTCGATGGAATCGAGTATCGAACCTGCAACCCTCTGGCTCCGAAGCTGAGACCTTATCACCAGGCCACGACAGCCACTTTGTAACAAAACTTCTTGAGATCAGAACAGAATATTGTCAAGTCTGAAATATTCTCAGATTTACTAAGACCCAAATTTTTTTTCCAATTATTAGGAATTTCTGTTAGAGCCGGCGTCCTGGCATAGGGGTAGTGCGACTTCCTCGTGACCTGGGATTCCCGTGTTCGAGTCTCGGTTAGGGCATGGTTGTTCTGTGTTCTGTGCTCCCTCAGTGAGGGGTATGTGCCTATCGGTAAAAAGGGGCTGTGCAATCGAATGTGATGCATGAAGTAACTAAGTCCTACTCTTGTCCCAGTTGGCGCTACTAAAGAAAGTTGAGACGCAAACTCGGCTTAAACTGTCAACGGGTTTGTGATGTGTCGTAAGTCACAGTGCCGGCGTCCTGGCATAGAGGTAGATCGTCTTCTCCTATCGAATCCTGGTTCGGGCATGGTTGTTATTATGTATTCTATCTGTGAGGAGTGTGAATGTGCCCCAGTAAAAAGGGGTCGTGCAAGCAAATGTGAAGCATGAAAGTAGCTAAGTCGCGCTCCTGGCCCTAGTTAGCACTACTCAAAAAACAAGGGACGTTAATTTAGGCTTAAATCGCTGACAGCTTTCTGTCAGCGGGCTTGTAAAGTGCCTTAAGTAACAATAACAGGAATTTATTTCCATGTACAGAAACGGATGTTACAGATTTTTATTAGTAAGCTTTGAATACTGTTTAATTTTTAATTGATTTATTTTTCGAAATTCAAAAAAAGATATTTACAATGAATCACTTTGAAAGAACGATTAGACTCATAAATAGGCTGAATGTTACCGGCTCACCAACGTGAGAGATGTTTCTGTCCTAAAGTACAATAGAGACAGTTGAATTGTGAAATAATATAATTTTATTTTGATCTGATAGAACATATTTTAAATAAATTGATACAATATGTCTTATATAAATTTAAATAATGTTTACTTTTAAAAAATAAAAACAATTTTTAGCAATATTTATCTTTTAGCATTTTAGTCTTATATATAAAAGTCGTTATGGTAATGTGTGCTCTCTTAAACAAGTAGACCGAATTTAACCATGCGTATTATTTTGTGCATGCTTGAGATTCGAACTTGGGACTATTGTATCTATAATTGTTGTATGTTCAAATCACGTCCGGGTCAACAATGTGCATTCTTGGGGTTCGAACTCGGGACCGTTGAGTCCGTATCCGTGTAACATAACCCCTATACGAAAGTGAACACTCCGGCCTGGAAGTTCTTTGGTGGGAGGCAAACGATTTATCGTGCCAAGTGTTATGGTGGGCGACGAATGTTTTCATCTCGCCAAGAGTTGAGCGCCTTTTGCAATCGGTAGAGGGCATCACGAAGGTTATGTTTGTTAGCTCAAAACCAGGGTCACTAATGTGCTTTCTTGAGGTTCGAACTCAGGACTCTTGGATCCGTAGCCGTGTAACATAACCCCTAGACGAAAGTGTACACTCTGGTCCGGAAGTTCTTATGTGGCTTATGAACCTACCACCACAACTTAAGATAACAGAAAGAGTAAATTGTTAACTTTTCAAATAGAAAAACTTAAAGATACAATTAACAAGAAAATAACCGAAACTCGAAGATTTATTCAAATCTTAAAGATGAAGTTTTTCTCAATTATAATCTATCTGTGAGCCTTTCGTTTACGGTAGACTGGAATTTAGGCGTCTTGAGGCAGTACAATGCAGAAAACTCCTCTTTCAATAAAATGCTCAGATTCCAGCACATTTCCAACAGTTTAATAGATTAATAGAGCCGGGTTCCAAGCTTGTGCGCAATAGTATTGGTTATAAAAATTCTATTAACTCTTTGAACCGGCATGAATATTAGTTCATTCATTAAATTTAATTCATTTTCAATGATTTCAATAGAGTTTTTAGCAGTTTGTAATAAAAATTGAAATCAACATTTTTTTTTAACTTGTAGTGGATGGCACTCAGTTATTAATACAGTTTTTTTTAATATTAATTAATTCATTAAATTTTATTAATTTTTAATATTTTAAATAGAGTTTAGCATTTAGGAAATCAACAGGCAGTAGCTCAGTCGGTAAAATGCAAGGATTTCAGTATTTTTCACTTGAAGGTAAGGAACGCGAATTCAATTCTAGCGAAAAGCAATCACTTTTTAATATTTAAGAAATTTTTTTTGATAATTATTTTATAAAAACTAAATAAAATGGAATTTTTTTGTTGACCTAAGTAGGAATTTAGTTAAAAAAATTTTAAATGCATTTTTTTGTTTGTTTAAACATACCTATTTATAAAAATTCATTGGCAAGATCATATTAAAGCATGGAATGCTATTAAAAGTCTTTAGATAACAGAAATTTTGAAAAGATAACAAACCACAAAAATAAATAATTTGTGTTTCTTAAATCAACAATAAATAATACCAAAACTTTTCTAGAAAATATTAAGTAAATCTCTTTGAACACTCTAAATTGCTCTAAGGTATTCGACTACGTTCGAAGAACAAATTTTGAAAAATTGGCTATTTTAAAAACTTTTTTTTATGATTTTTAGATGTATTTTCAATTATAAACACTGTAAATACAATAAAATTTAATGAAAATATAATATATTTCGAGAAATAGGAAAATTTGTAGTAAATTTTAACGAAATTTAACGGAAACGATTCATACTCTACACAAAATTGCAATGCACTAAACCTATTTTTCTTTGCACACAATTTATCGAATATAACGAGGAATCAAATGCACCAAAATCTAATAAAAATATTGAGATGTAAAGAAGTTATGTATAAAAATACACGCATATATGCATTTTTTCATAGATTCACAACTTAATTTTTCTGAAAGCACCTATAAATGAAAAAGTATTTCATTCACAATAAAACTTTCGGTTCATTTCAATGTCCTTATCATTGAAAACACACGCTGGAATTTTTATGTAAATACCTCTATTAGTGTTTGAGATATTATGCTACGGTGAAGATTTTTTTTCCAAAATGAAATTTGAAATCAAAGACAAATGTTAGCTGAAAAATATGTTTCGCTTAAAATACCCCTGGATGATAGGTCAAACCTTCCTTTTCTTAGAAAAAATAAACTGTTTTGGAAAGAGAAAAGTCTGAACTACAGGAAATAATAATTTTTTAAAGAAAAATTACGAATGTGATCGGTAATTAGGGTTTTCAACGTAGTCGAATACCTTAAGATACAAATGCCTTTGTTATAATACAAGAGCAAACACAAATACTTTCATAATACAAAATGTATTTTTTAAAAAAAAACTTTCTTAATATAAGAGTTTACAAGTCTAGATCAAGTCTATTACACTGATTAGAAATGATTTTGTTATATAAACACTTGGAATTCCAAATGAATGATAAACAAGCTAGAATGGAAACACTTTTTACACGATATTGTAGGTTCTACTTCTAAACTGGCTTAAGGTATCCGACTACGTTAAAAACACTGATATTCGACCACACGGACGAGTTTTAAAAAAATGCCATTTTTTGTCATTCAGACTTTTCTCTTTTAAACACAGTTTGTTTTTGCTTAGAAAAGGAAGATCTAACCTATTATCCAGAGGCATTTTAAGCAAAATATATTTTTCAGCTAAAATCTGTCTTTCACTTCCATTTTAATTTTCGTAAAAATTCTACTCCGTTCACATGATATCTCATAAATTAACAGAGGTATTTATATAAAAATTTCAGCTTGTGTTTTAAATAATATAGGCAATGAAATGGACCAAAATTTTTATTGTGGGTGAAATACTTTTTCTGTTATAGGTGTTATTAGAAAAATTAAGTTGTGAATTCATGGAAAAAAAGCATATATAAGTATATTTTTACCCATCACTTATTTGTGTTTTAAGAATTTTGTTAGATTTTGGTTCATTTTATTCTAAAACTTGAGTACAAAGAAAAATAGGATTGTTTCATTCCCATTTTGTGTAGATTGTTAACCGTTTTGTTAAAATTTCACTAACATTTATCACAAATTTCCCTATTTCTCAAAATATATTATATTCTCAAATAATGTTTTTGTCTTTATAGTGTTTATAATTGATAATGCATTTAAAAAAGCAAAAATAATTTTTGAAAAAATCCAATTTTTCAAAATTTTACCTTCGAACGTAGTCGGATACCTTAAGCTACAAATACCTTTGTTGTAATACAAGAGCAAACATAAATATTTTTATAATACAAAATGTATTTTTTTAAAACCGTTTTTAATATTAGAGTTCAAAAGTCTAGATCAAGTCTATTACACTGATTAGGGATGATTCCGTCATATAAACACTTGGAATACCAAATGAGTGATAAAAAATTGCTAACCCTTCTCCTGAAATGAAGTCACTTTTTACACGATAATGAAGGTTCTACTTCTAAACAAGTTTCATGCAAGTCGTTATCTCTTCAGATAGAGAGAGCTTTATCAAAGTTTTGTTTTTTTAACTGTTTTTCCTGATTAGCACGTGACTTTTCGAAATTTGTCAACATTCAGTCAGAGAGTGTTTCGCTGGATGTCGGAAAATGCTCATGTCGTAATAAGCGGAAGGAAAACCAATATCTTTGGTTACATTTTATTGTTGACCCACCTCGCCACTAGCACGATGGATTGTGCCTCGCTTAAATATTACAAACCATTTTCTGGATACTTGGGCAATAATTTCTCTCTTGGTTCCAAGTCCAAAACGGAACTCTTAGAGGAATGTCACAGCCTGGACGAAGTAGGTGCTCGCCATTTCTATTTCGAAATTTTGAAAGAAATTAAGAATTCCGTATTTAGTGATAGAATAGAGATATTTAAACTCTTAATTGAAATATTGAGCTATTTAAATGAAACTTTAGATTCCGAACTGATTAAGACGTGGCAGCAAGATGCTCATAAATTAAACGGAGATTTTAATTTGATCATTTTCGCCTGTAAGTGGGCTTCGATGAAAATTTTAGAGCACTTGTTTTCAAATAAACATAGTTTTTATAAATTGCCATTTTTAACTGGAAAAGATGATCTCTCTCCTGATGAAGAAGATGAAGAATGCCACAATGCCTTTTACTATGCCATCCGCTCTAACGTGGAAAGAATTCTCCAGATTCTTATTGATAAATGGCCGAATGCTTATTTCGAAGAGAATATCGGTAGTCTGGATGGTATTCTGTCCAAAGCATATGATGATTTGGTCTTAAGAAATGTGTATATATGTAAAAACATGGAAATATTCGTTAAAGATAAATTTGTGGACTTGCGATTTTTCCAAGAAAAAAGCATCGCTAAACCGCAAAAAATGCCAAAAGGCAAAGCTACGAATGATACACAAAAGTTTAAAGATTTGGTTTCTAATCGAATAGATTTTATTTTAGAAAGAATTGATAATATTAAGGAAACTTTTTGGGACTCGGAACCTGACGAAGCATTTATACTTTCTGCAAAGTACATTGTGAAAAATCTTTTTACCCTGAAATCCAACTTCGTGTCCGTTAATAAATTGCCTTGGGAAGAAATGGAATTCTGTCTGATTATCTTCATCCATTGTTGCTCGAATCGCTTTCAGAAAGATCCTTTGTATCATTTTGTTCTTAATAAGAGACGGATTCTCACTTATTTGTCACATTTTTCGAAGTTACTGAAATCAGTGAAAGAGCAAATAAAAAAAGCCAACGTTAATAAAACTGGGAAAATAGTTTTAAAAGAAATTGATGGCATCGAAGATTTTACGGAATTGTACAGCGATTTTTCTCAAGTCAGAGATTTGTATTCCATCGAGACCATAAGAAGCTCTATAGATCTGGCCATATCCGCTGATGCGACCACAAAAAATGGCCAACTCGTCATCGTCAGAGTCCTTCAAGTCATCGGTGAGCACTTTAAATTCTCTAAAGACTCACCAAAACTAACAGAGGCAACTTCTGAACTTTTATTGGCTGCTTTCCCGGGTAACATCAAAGAAATCATCACGCGTTTGAGAGACAGCCTGTCGCATTCTGAATCCATTTCTATGAGATCTGAGATTGAAAATAATACTCCCAGTTTCTTTACCCATATGCAGAAAGACATCGCCAAAATGAAAGTGACAATGTGCGAAATTCGTCGAAGAACTTCAATACTGATCATGCGAACTGTGTTGGACAGAATAGTGAGTTGCGGGAACCACAATGAGATGAAAGAATTCGTCAGTCAAAACCATATATCGGAGAAATTTCTCCGAAAAGAACTGGAAGAGACTAATTACTTGATAATAAATGACATGAATGAACTGGAACAATTGATTTCGAATTTGGAAAAGGAAATTAATAAAGAAGTAAGGAAATCAAAAGAACTTTTTAGTGATGTCCATGACATAATCCTTGGAAAACGAGCTGAAGAGCCGAGACATTATGCGAGGCTGACAGAACTTTTCGAATCTTCCATCCCAGGCGATAAAGAAGGATATACGAGTCATTATCTACATTCGTGTTTTGTCACTCCTACTTCTGAAATAGCAGAATTTGCTCAAGATTTGACGAGAGTGAGAATGAATTACGGAAAATTCCATCAAATACTGCGAACTATCATTTGCAGAAACCAGCTGGGGACAGTAGTTGATGTCAATGAACATTCTGTAACAGAGGAAGAATTAAGACAATTTACTGAGCTAATTTCAATTCTGGAAAATATAACTGAAGAGAAATCCGGAAATGAGACAGCCGTCCTTCAACAAATTCGGAATTTAATCCAAATGGAAAAGAAAAGAATAAAAGAGGTGGGAAGAGTTTTTAATGAAGTGATCTCCAGCTTCTTGGAAATCCTTATGAAGAAAAGAAATGAAAGAACTGTAGTAACTCTAAATAGATTTGTTCATCAAATTCAGCACAAATTAGCTATGCTCACCGTGTCGTTGGGTTTCAAATCCTTTTCCAGAGAATTAAATTCAATTGCAAACCAAATTTTCCTGGATGGAGAGTTTGTGAGAGAAGCAGGTGTCATATCAGCTCTTTGCGATATTTCCAATTTCTTACAATTCCACATGGGAAATATTAAATGGATTAAAGATTTCAGGCATATGCTTCAAAGTGATAAGAAACAAGAACCTGGCAAAAGCAAGAAGTCTTCTGATCTCGACGACGATACTGAAGTTCATCTGAAGAATGCACTGAAGTTATTGGAAGAGACAATGTGCGATTATCATTTGGATGAATTAAATCCTGAAAAGATAGAGAATTGTGAGAAAAATCCGGAGATGCGGTTTCTGATTGAGATGCTGGTATTAGATGTTCTGTCTGTTCTTGAATATAATTTCTTAAGCCACGATCCCTATTTCTTAGATAGTGATTTTCCTATATTAAACGGCAGAAATCTACGCAATCATTTAGCTCACGGGAATGCTTTAGTGAGCATTGTTTTAGGAGATGATTTTACAAATGTTTTGCTAAATGCGAAGAAGCTGCTTTCCAAAAAAGACATTTTTCGTGATAAATTGATCGGGAAGAAGATTGAAAATAACCCATTAAAATCTAAGGAATCACTCAATAGGCATTTATCAATTATAAAGCAGCAAAACAATTTATCTGATGCCTTGGCCAAAGGTAACATTGATGAAATTATATGTTGCATTAAGGAAGGGGCAGATCTTCGTGGTAAAAGCACTGATTTATCGAATTCCTTGCATTTTGCCGCTAAAGGGACAAATCTGGAATTGATAAAGTTTCTTCTAAAGTTTTTTCCGGATATCAGTGAGTGTAACGTGAATAATCAAACCTTTTTGCATATTGCTGCAGCCAACAGGGCATTAAATATAGTGGTGTATATTTTAAAAGAAAAAATCATACATGTTGATAGTCAAGATATCGATAAAAAAACCCCACTTCACCTTGCATCTGAAAACGGCCACATCGATGTTGTGCAGTATTTGCTGGAAAGCGAGGCTAAAACCACTTTAAGAACAATTCATGAGCTTACCCCACTCCATCTTGCTGTTTTAGAGAATCATTATGATGTTGTTTTAACTCTCCTGGAAAAGGAAGAACATGTGGACGCTACCCAAGCCTTTTATGGCGTCACAGTTCTGCATCTGGCCGCTGGTAGAGGGCACTTGAAATTAGTCGAGGCATTTGTGGAAAGAGGGGCCGATGTCAATTTTTATTCGGATATGCATCTCACACCTTTGCACTATGCTGCTAGAGGTGGCCATAAGGATGTCGCGGAGTTCTTAATCGCGAATGAAGCTGAAGTTAATGCGACAAGCGTAAATGGTTTGACACCGTTGCATTGGGCTGTAGAAGAAGAAAAAGAAGAAATAGTGGCTATTTTATTGCAAAATGGAGCGTGTGTCGATTCGGTTTTCGTGAGAAGTCTGACTCCTCTAACCTTGGCAGCGAAGGTAGGGAATGTTGCCATATGGAAATTGTTACTCAAGAAGGGAGCAATATTTAACCTCAAAACCGACTCCAAAATCACCCCTTTCCAGTATGCCACCTATTACGGCCACTCTGAACTTCTCAAATTTTTGCTGAAAGAAGTCAAAGAAGATGATAAAGTCATGGCTTTTCATAGAGCTGTTTTTCATGGTCATCTACACATCGTGGAACTTTTATTGGATGAAGGAGTTGACCTTCATTCTAGATGCAGTGGACTGAATGCTTTGCACATAGCCGCGAATAAAGGACACACAGACATTGTGGACTTCTTGATTGAAAAAGGCATTGATATCAATTCGAAATCCACTGGGGTGATGTCAGATCCTCAAAATGAAGAGCATTCAGAACAGCTTAAACTGATACCTGTGAATCCTGATTTCGATACTCAAGCGACCGGTGGTCAAACTGCATTGCATCTGAGCTCCTCTCTGAAACTTGTGGATACAGTTAAGCTGCTTTTGAGGAAGAAAGCCGATATCTACATCAAAGACGACGAAGGCATAACACCGCTGCAAATTCTTGCCCAACAAAATTTGACAAAACTGCTAGTGGAAGAGGAGATCGACGTCAATCTCTCTGATCCGGGAGATTTCACTGCTTTGCATTATGCAGCAGTTGAAGGGGATGTGGAATTTGCAGAATATTGCATTGCAAAAGGTTGCGATATCAATGCAAAAGATGAACTAGGTATTACGGCTTTGCATATGGGTGTACAAAGTAACCAGAAGCCTGTCATTAAATTCTTGCTGGAGAAAGGAGCAAACATCGATTCTGCTTGCAACGACGGTTCTACAGCTTTGTCTCTAGCGGCTAAAATGAACCACAAGGATATTCTGAGCCTTTTGATTGATAAAAAAGAAAGGCAGCTCACGATTGACGCTATAAGGAAAGGACACGATGATATTATTGAGTATTTTTTGAACAGAAACCCGAAGTATGCATCTGCAGATGTCAGCAATCAGGAGTTTCCTCTTCATATAGCAGTCTATAATGGCCATATATCCATTGTCAAAAAATTGTTAGAAGTAGTGGATAAAAAAGAACTAAATATTAAAGACAATTTATTGATGACACCTCTTTTTATAGCAACGCAGCTTAACAAGCTCGAAATAGTCCAGCTTTTGCTTTCCAAAGGAGCCGATCCAAATATTCCATTGAAGAAAGAGTTCGAAATTCTCCCGATTCATGAAGCCGCGATACGAGGCAATTCCGAGTTGTTGGACATTTTACTTAAAGCTCTGACAGAAAAAAAAGTAAAATTAACAGATTCCATCTGTTCCTTTACCTTGGAACAAGCCATCAGAAGTAAGAATTTGAATACTGTCAAGACACTAATGCAATATGCAGAGATCGATGTAAACTCGAAAACTTGTGATGACTATTATTTTTTGCATTTCGCTATCATTTCTGGATCTCTCGAAATAGTCAAGTTTTTAGTTGACAAAAAGGCTGATATAGAAGCTCGAGATATTACAGATGCTAAGCCTCTCCACTGCGCAGCTAAAGAAGGGCGCCAAGACATGGTGGAATACTTTCTGGACTTGGAATCAGATATTAACTGTCGCGGGAAAACTGAATGGACAGCTGTACACTATGCAGCTGCAGGAAATCATTCAGAAGTTTGTGAGCTTCTTCTAAGAAACGGTCTGGATGTGAACGCTGTCGCATCGGATGGTTCTACTCCTCTACACGTAGCATCTGTGTTGGACAATAGAGATGTTGTACGTATCTTACTGAAGAATGGGGCACATTACAATGCTCGCAATAAAGACGGGAGAACGCCATTGGAAGTTTCAGCTTTTAAAGAAACTCCTACATTAACTCTCTTAATACTTGTTGAAAATTTATTTACTGCTGTCAAAAAGAATTCCCGTGTTGAAGTAGAAGTTCTCCTGACTGAATTTTCCCTACTTGACTGCATAAATGTAAAAAATGAAAAAAATGTGACACCTCTTCATTTTGCTGCTTGGAAAGGTTATGAAGAGGTCGCGCATGTCTTGCTAAAGCACGGAGCCAACCCTAATTCAAGAGCTGATAACGAAGGCACGCCTTTGCATTATGCTACCAGATTTTCGCGTTTCGGAATTACCAAATCGCTACTAAACTATGGCGCTAACTTCGAATCCTTGTGTTATTCCAAGAAATTACAGAAAATGATGCAACCTGTTGATTTCACCGAAAATCAAGATATTATAAGACTCTTAGAATTCTTGAAGAATACATTCGCCAAGACTTGCAGCGGAGATGTTTCTGTCATGGACGACTTGCAAAACATAGCAGATTTTGAAACCGCAAAAGCTGTGATGAGAGCCAGAAACGCAGAAGGCAGAACCTTGACAACCGTTGCCATTGTTTCTAAACATCCAGAATCCAAACGTATGATGCAAATTTTCCAGGCCGACGTTTTCTCTGCTCTCGAAAGAGCTGAAACCTGCTTCGGACTGGGACAGTACGAAGAATCTGCTAAACAGTATAGAACAGTACTTCTAAAGCGGTTGATGCTTTTTCATACCTCTGACCCAGCAGTTTTGGATGTCCAGGCGGTACTCTCAGATATACTACTTCGCCAGAAAAAACTGAGGGAAGCATTGTCTTTAGCTCAAAGTACTTATCAAATGCAGCAAGAAATTCTGGGAGAGGATTATGAAGGAACATTAGCAGTTGAATGCCAAATAGGATTAATCACACTAGGCTTAGGTCGATACCAGGAAGCTCTAGAAATCTTTAGGAAAGTTTCTAATAAACAGAAAGATGTTTTAGGACCAAATAATCCAGAAACATTATTGACGTTCCTCCACTTAGCACAAGCGTTGCAGTTAGTGGATGAGTTAGAAGAAGCATTGAGGGTGAGCGAAGAAGTGTTGTCGGCTGTGATAGAGAATTTAGGAATGGGCTCTCTGTACTTGAAAGCTCAGTCGGTGTATGCACAAGTGTTATTGAAACTTCGTAGATACAACGAATCATTAGCAATATATGAGGAGGTTTGCCAGAAGCAAGGGGAAATGCTGGGGCTGTGCCATCCAGACACTTTGCAATCGTATTCGTGCATATCTCAAGTCCTCTTGCGCATGGGTAGAACAGAGGAAGCCCTCAAGTCATTCAAAGAAAATGTCAATCGTCTCACTGCCGTCTTAGGACCTCAGCACCTAGATACATTAAAGGAACGATCGATAGTAGCAAATATTTTGTTTTCACAAACGAAGTATTATGAAGCCCTCCAAATATTCCAAGCAGACGTAGAAATTAGATCGTCGATTTTGGGGCCCAATCATCCTGCTGTGTTATCTGCTAGAAGAAAAATTGATTTTATTCTTACAAATCTAAAAATACCAGTGTTTTAAGAGAAGTGTGTTTAAGGTATCCGACTACGTTCGAAGGAAAACTTTTTTAAAAAATTGGATTTTTTAAAAAACTATTTAAAACAATGGATTTTAGATGTATTGTCAGTTATAAAGCAAAATATTATAAATACAACACAATTATATAAAAATATAATTTATTTTGAGAAAAAAAAATTATTATGAAATCTAATGTAATTTAACCAAAACGGTTAATACTCTACTCAAAATTGTAACGCAGCCATCCTATTTATCTTTGTATACATGTTATGAAATATAATGTTGAATGAAATGAACCAGAATCTAAGAAACATTTTGACATGCGAAGAAGTGATGGGTAAAAATGTATGTATATATGCATTTTTTCCCTAAATTCAAAAATTAATTTTTTAAAAAATACCTATAAATGGAAAAGTATTTCACCAACAATAAAACTTTTGGTTCATTTGACTCCCCATAGGATTTAAAAATAAAACACATTCTGACATTTTTGTGTGAATATCTCTATTAGTTCTTGACATGTCATGTGAACGGTGGAGAATTTTTATGAAAATTAAAAATTTGAGAAAATGGAAGTGAAAGAGAAATTTTAACTGAAAAATAT
Source organism: Argiope trifasciata (assembly GCA_026543055.1). Classification (NCBI taxonomy): domain Eukaryota; kingdom Metazoa; phylum Arthropoda; class Arachnida; order Araneae; family Araneidae; genus Argiope; species Argiope trifasciata. The sequence continues at coordinate 3,815 of JAPMOQ010007605.1, read as the reverse complement.
GTAACCTTGGATGATAAGTGAGGCCTTCCTTTTCCTGGAAAAGATAAACTGTTTTGGAATATATAAAGTCTGAAAAGAAATATAAGAAATAACAATAAAAAGGAAATTCAACAATGTGATCAATAACAAGTGTTTTTAACGTAGTCGGATACCTTCAGAGAATTGATTTGAATAATATAAATTGCTTAATTCTACTGTGGAAGACCAGAGTTTCTGCGAATAATTATATTCGTAAGTACCAGTGCGAATACGAATAAGAATACGAATACTCAATACGAATAATTATATTCGTATTGAGATGTTACTTCTCATAATTTAGCTATCTACAAATGAACTATTGAAAATAATAAACTGTTATTTATAAAAATCCTGAGAATTTATATCTTTTTATGCTATTTACTTTTTTTATATCTCTTTATGTAACTTAATTTTAATTAAAATAAATTTTAATTATATTTTAATTAATATATTTTATACATTTTAATTTAAAATATATCATTTTTTATTTAGAATTGTTTTACCTTTCTTAAATGGAAAAAAGAAATTGAAATAATTCTGATAAAAAGTTTTTAAACCAAATTTTTATTATTGTTATAAAAAGTAGTTTGAATTTATTTTTACCAAAAATCTAAAAATAAAAATAAAAAGCTTGAGATTCTGAAATGAGAATTCTTAGCGAATTGTTTTTTTAAGAATATTTATAATATTATATACATATTAAGAATATTTATATATTATTAATTCAATTAACTTTTAAGACATTTATTTCTTTTGGTATTAATGTTTTGGCATTAATTTGAATGATTGTTACATTGTATTATCTTTATGTTTTTACAATTCTTGAGTTGACCCCTTAAATTTTAAATAAATATTTGTTTTGCATTTTAATAAAGCAATAAAGGTATATTTAAAAAAATATTTTTCTAGTTTTTCTCCCTTTTTTTTTTTGGCCATTAATATACTCCTCAATTTACAATAATAATTATAATGGAATCTATTTTTCTATCTAATTAATTTTTAATCACATCTATTTCTATCACTAAGTTATCATGTGCTGAATTATAGCTAAAATGAATTAAATGAAAGATTGAATTATTAGTTTCTATGAATAATTACATTAGAGAGCACTTCATCAGACATTAAAATTCTTGCAAATAAAGCAGAAAATTAATTAAAAAATAAAGTTCCAAATATTAAATTAATTATTTTATATTATTTGTTTATTTTGTATCAGATTTGTAGAGTTTTTTTTTTTTCTTCTTCTTTCACATTTTTTTAGCATTTGGGTTGAAGATAGAATTTTTCAATTAATTGTTCGAAACTGTTTGCTGAAAATGTTGTAATTATTTTTAAGGTCCACATTAATTTCATCCCTTTAGGTAACTGCCTATGTTCGAAGGAAAAAATTTGAAAAATTAGATTTTTTAAAAACTATTTTTGGTTTTTAAATGTCTTATCAATTATAAACACTATAAAGACAAAAACATTGTTCGAAAATATAATGTATTTTGAGAAACAGAAAAATGTTCAGTAAATTTTGTTGAAATTTAACCAAAAAGATTAACACTACACAAAATGGTGCATTTTTTTCCATAAATTCGCAATAAATTTTCTAAAAACACCTATAACAGAAAAAGTATTTCATCAACAATAAAACTCTTGGTACAATTCATTGCCTATATTATTGAAACACTGGCTGAAATTTTTATGTGTAGCACTTCTTTCCCCCTACACTATGATTCACTCATTACACGCCGCCCTCTGGCGAGTGCTTAGAGAGACAGTCAGTTAAGCCTCTGTTATCGTTATGTGTTGACGTGTTTTTTGTCCACTCTCTGTTTGTGTCTGTGTGTAACGTAACCTTATATGTTTTAATAATAAATTATTGTTACACAAGAAGGCTTATCTTAATTAGGACCCACCAACCACCGGTCACATATGTAAATACCTCTATTAGTTTTTGGGATACCATGTTGATGGTGGATAACTTATATGAAAATTAAAATTGAAGTGAAGGACAAATTTAAGCTGAAAAATAAATTTTACTTAAAACGCCTCTGTATAATAGGTTAAACCTTCCTTTTCGAAGAAAAAACAAACTGTTTTGGAATGACAAGAAATAACACTTAAAAAAAAATCCCCAATATGGTCGAATACCAGTGTTTTTAACGTAGTCGGATGCCTTAAATGTGTTGATCCCTTATTTCACCCCTCCCCCCATGTTTTACAATTTAATTCCATTTTTACTATTGATTTACAATTCATTTTTGTAGCTTTATCTTGGAATCACTTATCAATCGTAGTTGATTGTAAATTCATTTTCGTAACTTTATCTTGGAATTACTTATCAATTGTAGTTGATTGTAAATTCATTTCGCATGTATTTATCCAATCTTATGTTATCCACTTCGTTTCTTTTGTTATTAGCAATTTTTTGTTTTTTTTCAGATTTACTTTCGACTTCCATTTTTAGTCAATTCCTAC
>JAPMOQ010007599.1:0-25884 GCA_026543055.1 Argiope trifasciata | reverse complement strand
AAAAGTGTTTTAAACCATTAAATCATTTGGCATACTTTTTTTTTTTTCATTATCATTTTATTTCATTCATTATTACATTTCTCTGCAAATGACTCATTTATATTAATTTTGATATTTTTCTAAAAAATGTTTGCATAAACTTCCCTTAAAATTCATATCTCATTGTTGCAAAATAATATTTTATACATTTTAAAATTCACAGTTTAAAATTAAATTAAATAATACATAAAATAAAATTAATGCACATTATGATGATTTCAAACACCATCTATTTATTCTCTTCCTCTCTGTACAAATGCTTTTATTCAATAAACAGGACAAGAATTATTTTTAAAAATTATTATCAAATATATGATGTAAAGGATTGATTTTTAACATTCATATTATTTAGCTGATCTTGAGATTTATAACTATTAACACACATGAAAAAGAAATTTAAGTGAGACAATATAAGTGTGGGCAACTCCTAGCAATATGAACATTTAAATCTACTTCATGGGGGAAGTCAACTTTTTAAGGTGTACAATAATTAAAGAAATATAAGAATTTTTTTAAATAAAGCTTCAAGCAATATAGTTATGTGTGAAAATAACTGATGTAATTGATAACACTTAAATTCCTTTGTAATACAACATTTTTATTCATTTTAGTTAAACATTTAAAAATAACATTGAACAACTTGCAATTTAATTAATAAAACCATGCTTTTAATTTACAATAGATTTATAATATTATATGAGTTTAGGACTATCACCAATATTTTTAAGAAATGGCAATGTTATCAAAACTAGAATATCACTTTTTGTCTAAGGAAAGGCTATTATATACATGTAATTTTATTAAAAATTGTTTCAGCGCACAAGCTTTTGACTAAAGGAAGAACTATATTGCTATTTAAAGGACCAGTGATTCAGTTTAAAACATTACCAATATAAAATGGTGAATTTTTATTAGTAATTCACTTGAAAACATTAAATATTTACAATTTGCCTGAACTTTATCTGGGTATATGAAAAGGACAGGCTAGTTTATTAGCATAATTTATAATACAAATCTTTTGCACACACATATTTATTATTTACAAAATTAATATAAGTAAAGATATTTTATTCAATATAGTATTTTGTTTCTAGGCAACATAATTCATCAGCCAATTCAATCAAACAAGAAATGAGTTTTATAATATTTTAAAATTAAATAGGAAGTTAGACATGAGAAGAAAGAATAGGAAACCTTTTTAAAATACTAAGAATTATTAAAGCACAAACCCTTCATTTGAAGTGTTAAAAAATTTATCTTATACATTAATTTTCTTTATCTACTTAAAAGAATTAAAGAGGAATTACAAAGGAATTAAAATAAGAAACAAAAAGAAAGTGCAAAGTACTGATTTATTCTGATCTAATATCATAAGTTCTATTTTACACAAATCATACGTACTGTTATTTTACTTTCAAAACATCACTACATGCAGTAATTTTCTTTTATGCATAGTATGCTATTTGTTTTTTAAATAATTGTTCAAGTGATTATTTAGCAAGACAGTTTATAAAGGTTGTGGTGAAGCTTGGGTGTTATATTTAATACAAACAAACAACATATTTCAGTAACATTCATGTTCGTAATATAAGACAACCAAATAAAAATGAAAAGAAGAAATCTAATATTAAATCATCAGTTCTAATATAATATTTTTAAAAATTTTCAAAACACAGAGAAAAAAGCTGAACACTTAATATCTGAATACAATGACAACCAAATTTCATGAAAAAAGATCCTTTATTTTAAAAAAATCTATTTTAATAATAATTGTATCTGCACACCAACAGTATTATAAAGAAAACTTTAAAAGTAATAAATCCAATAAAAATGCAGAATATTTTTATAAGTTTTAGTTAATTCTTTTAAAGTTGGTATGAAACAAGACCTGCTATTTCTATATTACAGCCCAATACATATTGCATGATAATTATGAATATTTAGAAGTTACAGCAATTATTTCCTTTTTTTTATCTGTTGAGTTTTCTTTTTTAATAATTTTAAAATTAAAAATCTTTAAAATATAACTTATAGCAAATATAATAAAATATGTAAACATAATATGCTTCTTAACTTTAAATTAAATTATTAGCTAATTATATCTAATTTCAATACAAATAATTATATTAATATCAATTTAGATAAAATAAAAAAAGACATAAAACAATTTGTGTTCGTCAAAAGGAGGTTCAGGGAATTTTTAAAAAGTAAACTGTTTGCAATATGTATTAAATAGCTCTTTAAAACAGGCAGAAATTCAATTGAAATTTTTTTTATTTACTACATAGTATTAAATATTACTTAATAATTGTAATTGTTTTCTTAAAGCCACTTTGAAAGCTAGGTGTACAATGGCATTCAATGCTTATTCTCAACTTATTGCTGTTTATATTCGCTAAAACTTCTAAAATTGTCATTGACAGCATGTATTTAATTTTGAAAATGCATGTTATAAGATTGAAAGTATGACTGAAAAAACATTCTCGTGTATCGTTTCACACTTATTTGGATAAACAATAATTCAGTTATATAAAAGCCGCTTTTTTCTTTCCATCTCTAATGTAAATAAACACGTATCTTTTAACCAATCACAACAAAGACTGAGAAGGAGAGCCTGTGATTGGACTCATAAAGGTTGACATACAAACGGTCGATCTCTAGATTGTGGTTCGTTCGCCTTTTCTACCCTCAAGAACTGGTCAAGCAAGTTTTTGATGATCGACAACTTTTTCGAACATGTCCGAAATCACTGTCGAAATTTTGGATTCTGACGAAATTCAACCAATCATATGGAACTTCAATAGTGACGTAGTGCGCCAAGAACGCCGCGATATACGCCAACTTCTTTGTAAACAGTAATTAGCAAATTCCATCCTTATCAATATTTTTTTTATCAAATTCCTCCGTCTTTGGAGTTAAAAGTAGTTTGATTATTTCTGCCACTTTTTACCTCGATTTCAATTAATCAACATCGTGTTTTTAGTGCTCTTAAAATTTAAAAATGGCAAAAAGATGTGTTTGGTCAGCTGAGAAAGAGTCGGTTCTAATTGATCTTGTTCATGAAAAGCCGGCTCTATGGGATCCATATTATAAGAAAAAAACTTTTAAAAGGACTTTGTACGATTTAATACGAATCGAGATGATTCTAAGATGGCCCGAGGATGAGGACCTCTTAACAGCAGGTAGGCGAAATATTCTGTTGGTTAATTCCCAATGAACGGTGCGCTCCTTGTCCGCCATCTTGTTTTTGGCGACTTGGCGAAAAACGACTCCGCGAAGCACACGCCAAGTACCTGAGCCTAACGGCGCGTGAATTCTATGGAGTCGTGCTCCGAAAATAGTCACCAAAAACAAGAAAATATCACAAAACAACAATTAATTACAAAAATGTTAGAAAGACAAAAAGCACTTTCATATTTTAGAACTTATTTTTAAAAAATGCATGCTGAATTAATAAATTTGTGTACTACTCTGTTTGATAAACTGGAACAATTTAGAAACTTTTTTTTTACTTTAAGTTTTATGGTAACAAATTAATGGACAAATTATATCAAGTAATAAAGTTTCTAAAATACAAATTTTAGAAAGAGAAAAAGCACTTTCATAAAATCAACAAAGGCACAAACACTTACTTTTTAAGTATCTCCTTTTGCAGCCTTTGGTGAATCTTTTAAAAACCAGAAATTAAAACTTAAAGCCAAAAATGAATTACAAAAATTGAAATACTATAAAATTAAACAAATGAAATTAAATACAATAAAATTAAACAAATGAAAAATTTGAATTACGATTACGAGATTAAATACGATTGAAGAGAATGTAGAACCACACCACAGAGTGAAGCCGATTAACGGCAAAAAGTTTTAAAATTCAAACTTACTTCCTACAACTTTGAATATAATTGGATGAAACAAGAATTACATCATCATGACATCACATCGCAAATTACGAGGTTACCATATTTTAACACTAGACCTTAGTCCGCGCCCGTAACAATTTGCCATGAACAAAACTGCGCATGCTCAAACTTAGAGAGCGCCAAGTTGTTCTGGATAAGGCGCTATCGAGCCAAAGACAAAACTGCGCATGCTCCAAACGATAGCTCAGCTTTGTATAGATAATGCAACATATTAAAAACTGATAGGAAATGTGTTTTTGGGATTAATAATTGTAGATTTCTTTGATTTTAAGGACAGTGTTATTGAATTAAATATAACGAAAGATTATGACGTTTTTTTATGAAAGTTAATGGGAATGTATGATAAATATGGTATGGTACAAATAAAGAATATATAATAAATTTCTCTCCAGTTTCAACTAATTGATTGGTTTATTTATTATTATTGAATTAAATACATAAATTAATTCAAGCGCAACACAATGTATTTACAAATGTATCACAGAATACCAAATGCAATTCAATGTTATTTGTTTAGGTGGAGTTTTTGTAACAGGCAGACAAATATTTTTGGTTTTATATTATAATATAATAAAATTAATCGAAAATCAAAAAATTCCCTCCCGCAACTTTTCCCTTCGGAACAGAATTTTTGGAGTAACCCCTAAACGCTTCTACGTTTGGCTCGATCTCGCCTTATCCAAAGGAACTTGGCGCTCTCTAAGTTTGAGCATGCGCAGTTTTGTCCATGGCAAATTGTTACGGGCGCGGACTAAGGTCTAGTTATTTTAACGGGAGAGGAAGGGTGAAGTTGCCAAGGAGGAAATAATTATCGCCCGAGAAATTGCGCCAAAAAAATCGCCAAGACAGAGCGCACCGTTCACTGGGATTGAGCCTATTCTGTTTCTGGGTATGATGTGATCAAAAAATGTTTTATGTGAATTCATTTTATGATATGTAGAAAGACGGCATTTAATAAATTTTTTAAAATCTTTTTAAATTATGTACAAAAAATTCTTGATAAATTGTTTTGTTTGTATATATAGAACGTATTATAAATATTAATATCTTTTGCTGAATTATTTTATCTTCCATTTCTTTTAATCCCAGCTGAAATAAGAAACACATAAAGAAGTTCATTAATTGTTTTAAATGTTGGGATGCAATTTATTAACTATATTGAGCCATGTATAGGGTATATAATTGTGTTATTCATTAAATTAGACAAGATGGTTAATGTGGCGAGTTAGCTCTTAACTTATGACTTTCTTTTTCATTATTAATTTCCATTTGTGATTGTTTTTCACTTACTTAATTGTGTATTAACATGCAGTATTATTTTCTTACCAGTACAGCTAATATATTCATGAAACTAAAATCAAAATTTTTAACAATTTATTCTATAATCATTTACAAATCAAATTATACCAAATTAAATTTTGTATTGTGTTTTTTTTTGTGTTTTTGTATTACTGATATTTTCTACGTTAAGTGACATTATTATAATGAATACACTCACATATTTATATAATGAAGTATATGTATTTAATACTAAATTCTTTTTTGTTCCAGAAATACTTCATAAGAAATTCTGCTAGATATTGCATCAAAATGGGTGCATTATCAAAGACTCCTGTTCCTGCGAGACACCATCGAAGCTGGCTCGTCCGAATCCAATTTGAATGAGTCCTTCACAAATGAAATTGGATGTTTTGAACTAATGGTATATTTTACAAAAATGTTTTTAATTCTTATATCATGCTTTTATTTAGTTGGTTATAACTTATATATTATTAGTTATATTTATATTAGTTTTATTAGCTATGAATAACTTATATGTATATTTAGTTATAATTAGGCTTAATCATTTACTTTATATTTTTAAAACTGAATGATAAAAAAGCTGGTCAAGAGGTGAGTTGAAATAAAATGTATAACTAAATAACACCTAATGTAATTGAATTTTATTAAATACATCATTGGTGATCCTATCATTAATTCACCATATACCATTCATTCAATCATTATTTGAGAAGGGTCTCTTGAAGGAACTGCGTAGTACTTTTATTCTTAGTATGGGCATTTTTATGCCTATTTAAATGTATTCTTTGATTAATACTTCAATGCATAGTGAAAATATTATTCTTTATAGATTTCTGTGAAAGAGGAAAACTTCCAGAATGATGAAAGCTTCTGGCCGGAGGATGTGGAATGCATTCCAGAGGCTCCCTTAAGCACTCAATTGAAAAGGTCTGCAACACCAGGAACTTCTAATCAAGATCCTCCTCCCAAAAGACGCCGCCAGACTAATGTGGGGGAAGAGGTATTGAAAATGGTGTCAGTGGAATTGAAAAAAAAAAAGTGAAGCTTCAGAATCTGTTTCCCTTATTGTGGGACAACTTGTTGTCTGCACTTTAAAAAAACTGGCACCATTGTATGGGGAACAGTTCATACGAAGAATATTCGAACATGTTATGGAATTTGGAGAACTCCAACCTGATATTTATTCATAAATAAAAAAATCATTGCTGTGAATTGTTTTCTTTTTGTGAATTTATTTGATCATATCGAATCTTTGGATAATTGTAATTTCTTAAATAGTTCATTAAAAGCTTCTATATAATTTTAAAATTTAGTTAATGTTAATAAGGATTAATTCTGTTTTCTAACCTTAAACTGATGATCATATAGTATAAAAAAATTAAATCACCTTTCATATGATTAGCAATACAATTTAGGCTTCTTTTTCAATATTTTTTCTTTTAAAATTAACAAATAACTAGTTAATGCGGGATTATGCATCCTTAATAGATATATATTTTATTTTACACTTTTCTAAATAATAAACACTTTTAAGGCACTTAAAAATGATGTTCAAATTTAAGCACTTTGCATGATGCTATGCACCCGGTTAAGCTTAAATAAGGAAACACACACGAAATTCTTTCAATATGCTTTTGTTTTAAATTTAATGTCAATAAGATAGTATTTTATAAATTCAATTAATTAATCCTAACACAAATACAATATAAAATGTTTTTGCTTGTTAAAGATTAACAACAAAAATATTTAAAGAAAAGTAATGGAATTTTTAATAACCATTACAATCAGTTGAATAGGACAATAAATGGCACTATTAGGAATGAAAAAGACATTCAAAGGAAACTCATTTTTAAATTTGATAAATGTACAACTTGTCTCATTTTACAATCCATTTTATATTCATTATATTAAAAACTCTATAAAGATTAAATTTGAAGCAGAACTTACAATTAATTCAATAGATTTTTAGCTGAAAATAAATGTCAATAGAAGTAGGAATTTCTAAATGCAATGGAATTTCATTACACGAACTTAATAATTTAGCTGCAAGTTCCAAAAAAGCATTCTTCAAATTTTCACAGTAATTGAATTTTACTTTTTATATAAAACTTTAGTTAGTGTTTTCAATGTAATGATTGTTTTTAAATTAGTTTAATACTGTTTTATTTTTTTTCATACCATTTAGACAAATGGCTATGGCAGTGTTTTTTGAAAAATTACATGTTTTCTTGTATATATTATTTAAATGTTGAATTTTACGAATATAGTTTCTTTTAAATAATTATTACTCTGAAATAAGTCAACAATTTAAAGCTTAATAATAAAATTATACTTTTCTTATGTAATTATTATTAATATTGTGACTGAAGTTTTTTCAATTTGTATATATAGAATAAATTATAACTATTTCAAATTATATAAAAGAGATAGATACCATTTTAAAAATCTATACAATTTATATATCAATTATTTCATTTTAACTTGTAGAAATCATTAAAAAACGAGGAAGCAAAATCACATCTTTATAATTATTATTTACACATTACAAAAAAATATAGATAAAATACATATAAATAATTCGAAAAAATATGATTGAATGGATGTTTAAATGCAATCACCTATTAAAAATAACTCAAAAATTATTTATCATTCTAGACATTTGGAAATAATGTAAACATAGCATAATAATGGCAAAGTAAATGATGAAATCAATTTTATTCAACAGAAATATATGCTAAAGAGTTTTTAATCTATACTTATAATAAAGCTCAATGTGTGTGTGTTGGCGCTCTACAGGCCAGACCGTGTTTCATTGATATCCATTTTGCACGGAACATCCACGAGTTATGAAATGAAAAACTGCTAACATTCACTAAATGGAAGCAATGAATAGAGAGTGATAAATATGCCAACTTGTTCACCTGCTTTTCTAGGTTTACCAGACAGCAAATGCTCAAGTGACGTCACTTTCGTCAGAGAAAGTGACGATGTATTTGACCGTGTGATAAGGCCTTAAAGGGATCTCTTCTGTCAGGCCAAATGTCCTGCCACTAGTGAAGCGTGGTGTGGAGAGGGGAGTGCCAGCTCAGATGTCGTCCTCGTCATCTGACCGTGGTTCAAAATGACGTGGTCCGTCCCAGAATAGCCCTAGTGTTGCTTTACAACGGGACGTTAAAATAACTAAAATTAAAAACCTCCAACTTTTAGAAGAATCGGTCCCAACCTATAATTTCATTTATTTATTTTGAAGAATTGGAATATCAAGAGTTTCGGAAAACCAATTTTCAATGTGACAAATTTACTTTAAAAAAAACAAAAAACGTTTTTTTTTTTAATTGTCAAATCCTAGATGTCACATTTTGATATACCCACAAAGAATTCTGCGACATTAATTGACATTTTCCGCAGAAAAGATCAATATCTGATTTTTCAAAGATAAATAATGCACTTAAATTTCTTTATAAAAATGAATTATTATGAGTCATTTTGACGCTAAATTGCAGAATCTGCTTTCGTCCACGTGTCAGAATTTTCTTTCCCTCTGTCGTCAAATTTCTACCACCACCTCTGAATTTAAATCGAATATTTTATTATTTTTATGTTTAATTATGTTTGTTATGTTAATTTTATCATTCTTAAGTAACAGCATAATTCTTTTTTCGCTTTAAATATTTTCATTTAGATTTCTTGGAAATATGTACATATTGTCATTAAAAAATTTTCCGATTCTTTTCTATAACATACTTTACCAACAAGTCAGAAAACAAATACCTTTTAATACATCTCTAAAATAATTGGAATAGTTTTGCACTCATTTATCTACAGAAGCCTTTGATTTTACTTTACTTACATTAATGTAGTAATATAAGAACTATTGTAGAAATTATTGTATTGTAGAATGAAGTAATGCATATTAGATATTTAAAAAATCAGATTCAGAAGGATAAACTAGAGTTGTTTATTTATGCCAATAAATCTATCACATCCAAAAGTGTAAAACAGAAACCAATATTCTTTCTGAGGGTCACATGCCATATGAATCGTGGGCTTTGAGCACCATCTAGTAGCATTAAAAAATTGAAATAAAGCGTTCTGTTTTGAAATAGATACGTTAGATTGGCTTTGTAAAGTTAACTTGAAAACTTAACCAGGGCTCGAAGATGAAATTTATAGTTCAGGGGATATTGAAAAATTTATACATTGATATGCAAAATATTTTATGATATACATACAATTTCCGGTCCAAGGAATGATTCTATATATTACCATAGCGTCAGTATGTATAAATGTTAAACAACTGATATGTTCAAATATATCCTTTCTTTTCCTTGATATAATTACACCATTAATTTTCACATTATTTATTAGTTCTAAAATAAAATTTGAGAAAAATGAATATAACATTTGAAATGTGAAGGAAAAAAAAATCCAGCTTTTAAAATATACCCAGATCACAATGACCTACTTAGTTGATCAAAAAAGGCAAAATAATTTTCAATAATTTTGAATATTAAGAACATTAACATTCTACTAATATTTGGAATAAAACTGATTTTTACCTTTAATATAATTAAATGTAATATCACTTAGGCTGTATTCTCAAGAATGGGAACATATACTTACTATGAACTGAAAGTAATCAGTTTTAATTATTGACCCTATCAATACACAGATGCTTGTTAGCTATAAATACTTTGCACAACAAGATTTAAGTGTTTAGAAAACAGTACTAAATTACTAAGCAAATTTAAAAAATGACTTCTTTTTTTTTGCAGGGAGCTATGAAGCACAAAATAATTTTGAGTTACTCCGTTAGAGAAATGATTTTATTTAGAACCATTTAAATAGAAAGACATTATTTTCATGAATAAAATCAATAACTTATTAGTTTATTATAATTATTAGTTATTTTATTTAAAACTAGCCACTTTGGCAAACAACTGGTTTTCAAAAATAATAGTAACTAAAATTTTCAATTAAATCTTTATGGAAATTAGCATTGTAATAACATCTTTAGGAAATATATTTTTAAGTCACAAATTTTAAGTCATAGTTCGGAAATTTTAAACCATTCTGTTCATTGTAATACTTTAGCCTTTCCCTTCTTTTTTGCCATCTCTCCTTAAATTTGAAATGGAACTGACTAAAAATTCAATTAATACAAATCTTTTAAACATTTTAAAAGATTATATGGCTTAACATATCGAAAAGATTAAATGTGTTGAATAATATGGCATGAAAAAACAAATACTTATCACAGCTTTTTTTTCTAGAAATTCTTCCTCTGATGTGCCACACAAAGACATGCATTTTAAAAGACACCAAATACAGCAAGTTAAAAGATTCCAATAATAACTATAGGAAGCACAAACTAATATCTAGCCAAACTGAAATACCCTCGTATGCCATGATGCATCTAAAAAACCATGACAGCAAAAAAAAGAAAAAAGAAATTGCACAATAATTTAAATGCATTCATTTCAAGTCTCTAATACATGGTTAAAAATAATTATGATACTCACAGGAAAACAAATTTCAAAGAAAAGTTTTTCTCAGATTGAAAGAGGTCTTGAATTAATTAAAATCTTGAAATTAATTGATTTTTTAGAAATTACAATAAAATAATTTATGAGTGGAAGATTAATTAAAAGTAAATAAGCTTACTTCCACACAAAAAAGCTTTTTGATCATAATGCCTCCAGATGAGCATGATTTCCTTTACAAAAGAGAGACAACAAAATCCATCATTTCGGTAGAATCTAAAAATTGAAGGATTTCAATAATATATTCTAAATATAAAAAAAATATGTTACAATACAGTTTTTGCCACAAAATATGCTTACCTTTAAATTGGTTTTCATTGACTTTAATATTGCTAGATTGTAAGTCCTAACAAAAGATAAGAGTAAAAAAAGCAATACTATTACTGATATTAATTCTACTACTAACTATATCAATATTTTAACAAATAAAGATGCCAACAGATATATTTCACACTTCAAAAATATAAACTACAGTAGTGGCCAAAACAGTGGACAGTTTTGAAAATTTTTGTTTCTTAATTATGAATATTTACAGAAAATGTTACATTTCGCAAAATGCAAACTTATGCATATCATTTAAAAAAGAATTTAAAATAGATTTCAATACAAAAAGCAAAACTCAAATATTTGCAATACAAAAAAGTTATTCTTACTTTAATCTGAATAACAAATACAGTGATGAAGAGGAGTATAATTCTAACTTTCCTGCCAAAACACTTTTCTTGTTATGGAAACCAGTCAAATGTTACTAACTACTAGCAGAAGATGCCATCATATTTAAAATTGGAACAAGTCATTATAATTGGTTTTTTCTATAGAAGGAAGATTTTTATTTATTTATTTATTTTATGAAATCAAATTAGCCTATATTAGAATTTTTGTAAAATTTTTTAATATTTAGATAGACTTTTTTGTAAGTATTTAAATATTTAGCAAAGAAGCAACGATATCAAATAAAAGATTGTGTAATATGAATGTGGTCTTTCCTATGCTAAAATTGCAAGACAGGTGGGTGGTTCAGTGACAACATCTGGAGTCTGAAAGTTTTGTTTACCCTATAATAAGACGAATTTAATATATGTCAAAGCAGAAAATGGCTGGAGAAGGTGCACACATCTGCTGATGGCAGAAGAATGAAAAGACTATGTCTCCAAGATAGAAGAATACCAGCAGAAGTTCATTGAATATTTGCTGGCATTTAGTCAATTCAAGAACATTCAGGAGAAGATTATTACACTTTGGACTAGGAGGTAGAATTCAAAGATGAAAGCCTTATCTCAATTTATAGCAGCATATAAAAAGATTACAGTGGGTAAAGGAATGCATTAATTAGGCAGATGATTAGTGGCAACATCTTATATTGTGATGGAGGAAAGTTATTGCTGTTGGAAAGTGATGATAAAAATATGCAAGACATACAGTACGCAAAGAGTTACATAATGATTGTATTCAGACAACAATGTAAAAGGCAGTTAGTGTTATGATTTGGTCATGCAATTCAGCAGATGGTAATGGTGGGGCACTTACTTTATCATGGATAGTCCGGATGTCGCCAATTTGCTTACCTTTTGTATTGCCAAACCAGTTACTGCTAATCTCTGCACAGATCTCTATGGCAAACCCTGCGTGATGTAGTATGCGCAGTAACACATTCTTTGTAGCGCATTGATACATGGTTTGCAAATGTTGTATCACTACGCGCATTTAATAAACAATAAGGTGATCTAAGATATAGCCGCTTGTGGAGTATTGTTTTATTTTTTTCAGTACTTAAGCCGCTCAGCAAGGTATGGAAAACTAAATATATAGTTTGAAGTTAAAGAAAACGGGTAGTTTTCTTGAAAGTATGCAAAAACTTGAATTGAATAGGAAGAGGAAATTTTAAATGTTATAAAAATAAGTTTGAAAATAATAATATGAATTAATTATTCAATATAACTACAAGAATAGAACGCATTTAAACTAGCGATACTAAATATTTAAACTATAGCAAATAAAATGACATTATAAAGAAATAATATATATTTGAAGAAAATAATTATTACTATAGGGTGTAATTTATTTCTTAATAGGAATTTTGTTGTTATAAGTAATCAATTTGTTAATTGGCATAAAACGGATATTTTATTATTAATTTTTATTAATAATTTTTTTTGTAATAAATTTATTCAATGGAACTACATATCAAAGCGGAAGCACAAAACCGCATTACAACGAGGCAAAAATAAAAGAACTATTCGTTGAAGCGGATGCATACAGACTGAAAATCATATTACAGGAAGGGGGGGGGGGAAAGAAAGGCTGATGCCCATGAACTGCTTCACAACAAATCGACGGTTCAATTCATTGGCAGGGAGAAACGAATGGCCAACTGACGATGGTGAGCTATCGCTCGCTTTGCTTACTGCTTGGCGATAAGCCTTGGCGACCATCCACGGTAAAGTAAGCGCCGCCTCACGACAAAACAACAATTTAAAAATATTTAGTGCAAAATAAGTTTCTGTTTTATGTTGATGATGGAAGCATAGAAGTGTTCTTCAAAACCTGCAAGCAGTTCAAAAGAAAACTTTTAATGCTTTAAATTTCGAAAATTATATTTAATACACTTTATAGACGTATTTAATGCAATCCGTTTTGAGTTAGAACCAATAATCAAAAATTTTCAGAATTTCGCAATGCTTGCCCTATTATCATCATCAGCAACAACAATGGTGGTAAAAAAAAGAACCATGGTTAGCTTTGCATGTTATGGCAACTCGGCATTTTAAAACATCGGCATATTTATGATAAAATAGCTTTATGGAATTATTTCATATTACTAATTTATACGTGGTTAATGTACTAATCACTAGCATTTCCGACATACGAAAAAATTACTTTGAAAATCGTTAACTTGGTATGTATTTTTTTGCCATTTGATCAGAAACAAATTGTTTGCAGATATCTCAGTAAATATTATGGATTTTTCTTATCGTATATTTAGAATCGTTAATTCAGAGTAATTGTATTTATAAGTATTGATAAGGAAGAACGATAGACATAGTTTGTAAGGCAAATTAACCTGTTTAATTACTTCGTTTTCATTTTTGTTTTTATAAATGGGGTCACATTATTAATAAATTTAAAAGGATGTTTCATTAATTACCAATTGAAAGATTAGAATGCAAGAAGAAATATAATTGCAGAAATCAATACTTAGCAAAATTTTTTTGTTAATATTATATTTATTCATTGTAAAGACGAAATTTTTTTTATATCTAGAGGCAGCTTATCCCATGAGCATACGCATTTAATATTCTTTTACTTCTTTTCTCTTTTGTTTAGAAATTCTACAAATTTATAAAATTTTATCCTTGCATGAGTGAGAAAAAAGATCAGAACAACAGAAATCAATGAAACAATGTACTATCTCATTTTTTACTACATAATTGCTGTGTTGGTACTTTTCCATTAACCGGGGACAGCGAGAAATCACCAAATTTCTTATAACCATCAGTGGTTGTCATTCGCTTTGCTTGACGACTGGGCACGCGTTTGGTTCACATTGGCGATATTTGCGCCCGGAGAACAGAAAAGTACCTTGGTTGTCAAATGGTTCCCAAATATTTACTAGCTTTTCAGATTCTCTTAATGTTATGAGTATGTCCATTCGCAACAGAGATTCAGAAATCTTCTCGCACATCTTTCTAATGCATAGAATGTTGATAACTTAACTACATATATTCATAAGTGATCATAATTATGTTTTATTTATGTAAAGTGATCATAATACAAAACTGAAAGAAAATGCATATTCTGAATGCGCCTATAAATCCAATCGAATTCTTCCCTGTTTGTAAAAAAGGTAATTTATGAAATGTTTCTTGTTTTAAAATGAATCAATTATCTTGAAATTTACGTTGGTAATTCATTTTATTCCGGAGGAGAAGTAATAAAAGTATTTTTTTAGTATGTGTATAAAAATGGAAGACAAAAGATAAATTCTCATAGTAGTATAATTAAGCTTGTTTTTTTTTTTAAATTTCAAAAATAAATTATAGATTTTTTTCTAATAGTTTTATACAAAACAAAAAAAGAAATCTTATAAGAAAAATAAATTTTATATGAATATAATGGAATGGGGGAAATGGAAGTAAATATAGAAAAGGCATGGGAAAAAATGGGCTACGTTTGATTTTGATTTTTCTTATTAAAAATTACATTTATATTTTAAATAAATACATATTCCCATAGAAAAACTTTTATATGTATACAAATTGGCAGTAAGACAAGGAATAAGCATCTGACAGTTTGAGGTCAAAATGACCCCCATGCATTTGCTAATGTTCAAAAATTGGTTGCATGTGCTGAAGAGTTAGTAGGTCATTTTTCTCATTTAAGTACTTGAGTCTCATTTTAAGTACTTAAATTTATCAAAAAAAATTTGAAATATTTATTTAAGCCGATGATTAAAATATTTCATATCATAAATAACATGCAAATTAAGCATTGGATCAATCTTCCACACTCATTATTAATGCATTCTTCCAAAATGTGCAACTGGAGTCAAATTTCAAAACTACATGTATTTGGCGATTTTTTTTTTAATGGGCTCGTAATGTGTATAACACCAAACTAGAAAATGCATTTTTTTCTCCCACTTTACACTGTAAATTAAAATTGTGATGGAGAAATGTGAATTTTCAGTTTAATTTGTCATGATGTAATTTGAATATTTAGGTATAAATTTTTTAAATGAAACATTTACGTGAAAATGGCAAAAATGTGCTTGATAACTTGAAATTTGTGATGGTAGATTTCATTTTTCAATTTTTTTTAATTATGTTATAATTTTTTTGCTAAAATGTTATTGAACTAGAAAATAATTGTTCACATGACTCATTAAAATGATTTTACATAAGGACACTCAATAGTTTAATTCAAATTACACAATAAAAATGATAGTGCCATTCATATGCTACATATTATCATTGTTATTGAAAAAATTTTATTTTTATATCATAATTTTATCAATATTAATTTACTTTATGAATATTCTCCAATTTTGTAAACTTTATTTCCATTGAAGAATCTTTCCATTCACTTTATTCTATTTATTGAATGATTATTAGATTAGATTTCTGTTTTTTGTAATTAGCATAAATTTGAAAACATATAGTTTATTTTTTGAATTTCCCAGCTTCACTTTTCTTTGAATGTGCTGTTTATTGTTTGTAATTAACAATTGTGAAATCATTCACAAGTACAATTTTTGTACTTAAATTGATTAGTAATAAATCTCTCTATTTATAATGGTTTTGTTCCAAGCAAATATTCTAATGGTGCATAGTTAATTTCAGCATTTTTAATTCATAAGTAATTTGCATTTTTCTGTGGTCTTATGAATTTCCTTTTCACACATTAAAATATTGTTTCACAGCTGAATTAATTTTTTTAAATTTGAAAATGAAACTGAAATATAAAAATAATAAAGTGTTTTCATTATTAAATATGGTTATATTTTGTGATGCTTCCTATTGTAGGGTAGAGTCTGGAGAAGTGAGACAGTTGCATTTATGTCTAAATAAAATATGAGAATCTATTTCTTATTTCTGCATTAGATAGAGCTACTATAGCACCTGCTTGATCATAATTGTTACACCAACTGTAATATTATTTGTGCTTAAAAAATTCCACTGTAAATATAATAAAGTAGCAAGCAATGGGAAAAAAGGAACTAATTTATGAAAGCTTTTATTAAAGCTCTTGTTACTCTAAGGTAAAAAGAATTGTTAATTTTTTTATTTAAAAATGCTGTGAAAGAAAAAGCTTACAGAAAGGGAAAAATATATTAAATAATAGCATACTGCAATCATTGGAAATAGTTGAAAAAGAAATTTTTCTGCATTTTTCTATTTCTGCTTCCTACATTAAAATTATGATATTTACTGATAAGTATTGTTTTATCTGTGATTTTTGAAATATATTTTTTAACCTTTGGGATCATTATAGCTGCTTGTCATTCATCAATTCATAATATATATATATATTCCACTCGCCCTTCATCCATTCTGGAGGTCCAAAATATTTCCTGGCATCCTTTTCACCACACATCTGTTTTTGAACAGATACATTAAGAGTTATCAAGGAAAACATCAGATCAGAAAAATAATTACAAAATCTGCAAGGAATTCTATTGCAGACAATTTTTTAAATTAATTATTCAGACTATTTTTAAAATGCATATCAAAAGAAGAATATTGCAGAAGAATAAATATTTTCTCTTCTTAATCACATTTAAAACAAGATTGAAGTGTCTTATTAGCTATAAATTTTTAATTATGCAAAATTAAAATCTTTAATTGATATTTTGTATTGTTTCTAATTTAACATTTTTTTAAAAATAACTGTAAATCACGTTCAACTCAAACACTGTAAAAAAAATTGTAAACAAAACAGTATTAGGGTTACTATAAGACCATTTCTTTGTTTTACTATATTGGCAACAAACTCAAGGGCACACTAAATTACACTTCAACACTTAATTCATTTGAAGACTTGACTGATGTTTTGTGTGTATCATTTAAACCCTCTGTACTTGGACTTTTTCATTTGAGTTACTATACAAAATAAGAAATAATGGATATTCTCCTCTAAAATACAAAGAGTAAATGAATGAAAGATATTTACCACTTTAAGATATGTAATATATATGAATTGCTCTGTATATTCTATAGCTTACTGAAAACTTCTTGCATACAAAAAGCTAAAAATGACATTTTTTTTTAAATTACTAAATATGACCTTTATTTTTTAATGAAAATTACTTGTTATTTATTATTATTGTATTCTTTGTAAAAATTTAAAGCAATGTTTAGTGCCTGTTTTCTCTTGATATTTTTCGGTTTCACTTTCCGTACTTAATATTTAAATTTTTTAGAACTTCAGAGTTTTGGAAAAATTGAAGTGTTTTAATCTCCTTAACTATTAATGATCCAAGTCCCACTGTGTAGTGTATAATCTGAATTATTCAGCAAAAAGAAAAGACAAACATAATTGATCAAAAAAAGTATAAAAATCTTTTTGTAGTACATGTTTTATTCCAAGCTTTCTTCTGTCATAGACATAATATAGACAGATGCTGTGATTTAAAACTAATTCATATATTTTTTTAAATTATACCATAGTGAATATGAAATTAGTGCCATGAAATACATTTTCCAATTCTGGAATAGGTAATTAAACTTAGTTTTATTGCTTAGTAATTTTAGTTTACGATTTGAATGGCAGTATATTAATAAGGATATAATAATAATTATTATTTTAATTGTTCACCTGAGCACAACTTTTTGAATTATGATCTTAAAATCTTACAAAATGTCCTTAACAGGAACTTAAGAATCTTTTGTAATTATAGAAATTTAAGATCTTTTAGATAATTGGAAATACATTGTAGAAACTTTTTAAAAAAAATATATATATATAACACAGGCCAACATATTTTTATTGAGTGCTTCGATATTTAAAACTGGTTTTGTACTAATTAAATTCATTGAATTTAAATATAACATTAAACTACAGTTGAGTGAAATATACATTACATCCTTTTGTTAAATCTGTGGATTAAATAACAACAAAATGCTTAACTTTTTATTGTTACATTATAGTTATTATTATGTGAAAAAACAGAGGAAATAGTCATTGATGAAACCAACAAGACACTGAACTCTTCAGAATTTTCATTTCTGTGAACATTCTTAATGTATTTTGCATATCCAACAAAAGTTAATTCCCCCCCCCCAAAAAAAAAAATAGTAAAAGAAAAGATCATGACATTGAACAATAGGGTTAATTTGGATTATTCGCTGACAAACCACCTGCTAGTGTCCAAAAGTGCTTGTCTCGAGATTTGAAACGAACAGTAGAGTGCTGATTAGATTATTACCAAGCAAAATTATTTTAACTTATTTTCTACAAATTTGAGTATAAATAGGAACATTAACATTAACATGCAGTGGCGAACATAATTATAGATTATTGATAGGAATCTTGTATTTTTATCGATTCTATCTTTAATTTATCTTTTTTTTTTTTTTTTTCGTTTTGTTTGTGTGTGTTTGTGAATAATGTTTGACATGCGATTAAAATTCATGTACACAAAAACAGAATTTGTATTTAGGATTGATTTTTATCATGTCAGAACATCATGTTGTTTTGACTTGATGTCACAAAATGCGTCGGAAACAAATTGTTGATGCCTCAGAATACGTAGGCAACACATTGGCAATATATCGCTTTTGAGGCATCCATTTTTCGCTTTTAGGGTTATTAAAAAATAAAGCGGAAAGTTTCCATATTTGGTGATTTATCGCTAACTAAAGTTACTACTTGATTTCCAGAGCATTCTTTCTCTGAATTATTGCATATTGTCTGAATTAATTAAATCATTAACCATTTTGAAACAATCACGAAACTATCAGATTGTGCATGTGTCGATATTTAAAAAAAAACAATGTTTATTTCTCATCTCAAAATTGGTTTAGCTCCAAAATTCTGTTTGCTAGCTTGATAAATTGAAAATAAAAATTAAATTATCATTATATTGTCATAAAATTAGCGTTATCTATATAGACAGAAAGGGGGGGGGGATAAGGCCAATAAATAAGTCTCGTGATTGTTTCAAACCGTTTTAAAATGGTTAATGATTTAAATTAATTAAGGCAAATAATAAATATATTAATGATCTCACATAATAACTTGAAATTTGCGATATTAGATTTCATTTAAATTTCTTATTCCTTTACCCCCTAGGTCGATTGAAACGAAAATTTGTCTTCTGTTATAAACACAAGGTTTATTCCAAATTACTTTTATTTAAGCCATTACGTTTACATACAGATGAGGGCATTAACATATAAACGGTCAGATTTAGTTCAAAATTTGATATTTTGGGTGCGCAATCTCTCAATAAAATTTTATTGATATCTTTAAGTTTGCAATCCTTCACTTGTACTCGGATATCGGGACAGACAGCCTTCCTTTGAAAGAATGTCCTTCAAAATGTGATAGAAATCAACAAATGAGATGTAAAGCAAGCGTACTAAATATCATCTTTCTAGTTCGAAACGTTTTTGAGTTATTGTGTCCTTGGACAGGTATAATTCCCCTAAATATATTTTTCAGATTCATGCAGATCTGGGACGTGGAGGTTCTAAGGAGAATCCGTGGGTCGAATTTTTGGATGATTGCTATAGTTAACCTCGTATGCAAGAAAGTAAAAATGAATGAAAAATGACTTAGAAATTTGGTTTCGTGGTGATAACATTTATTATTATTTTTTTCTTCTTTCCAGCATCATTGTTAAATTGGTATCATTAAAAAGAATGTTTTTTAAATTTTTTTAAAAAGGTTCAAAATTTATTTTTGTGCAGTAACGTTTTTAGAAATTAACTCGGAAAAACATCAAAATGCAGTTTTATTCTAAATTAAATTGATTTAGAAGTTGGCATATCGTGTGCAGACGATCTTTTTGTCTACGGATTCGTGGCAACAAGTGTTCTCTTGCATTGAATATAGTAAAAAGTAAGTTTAGTAGTCAACTGACAAATAAAAATCTGGAGTCCTGCTTGAAACTTAAAACAACAAGCTATAAATCAGATTTAATCAAACTTTCAAAAGGCATACAAAGGTAATGCTCCCATTGATTCAACTAACTATATTTGCGTTTTGATATAATAAAGATTAAAGTCGGTTATTTTAAATTAAATGTAGATAAGAAAATACTATAATATTAAATAGAAAAATTTTAGTGGCTCTTTAAAAACTGGAAAATTTTGTGAATTGGCTGTATCTTGTCAACAAGTTGCCGATCCCTGGTCTATCTCAAAGCGTTTTTGAATTATATATCTCACAGACAGACGGACAATTTCCGAAACTTTGTTTTCCAAACTCAACAGTATTTTAAAATGTGGTGAATATCGAATTCGAATTCTGTTTGGCGTTTGCTATATTTTCACTACTACGTATCCATGGATGTAAAAAGTTGAGTGTTCTTAATCATTGCTAAAATTACTACAGACATCTTGATTAAAACATTTCTCAATTCGATTTATACCAGTGAAAATTATATTTATACATTTTAAAAATCGCAATTAAACATTCTTTTATTATTATTAAAAAGTTCGACACTTTAATTACTGCAACAAGTCTTTTTTAAAAATTCAAAATTATGTAGAAATAATTTTTATGAGAGAAAACGTTTGGAAAAGATCTTGAAATTGTGAAATTTTCTAAGCGCGATAGTATAATTGAGAGTATAATGTTTTTTACAGCTTTTTTAGAAGCTCTTTTTTGCTAATGATTCTATTCACCAATTTTGCATTTTGTTATAGTCTGTGTATTTTCTTTCATTTTGTTGTCGTCTGTGTACAGAAAATACAACAGACTATAACAAAATGCAAGATCGGTGAATAGAATCATTAGCAAAAAGATCTGTAAAAAACATTCTACTCTCAATTATACAACCGTGCTTAGGTGATTTCTCAATTTCAAGATCTCTTCCAAACCTTTTCTCTCATAAAAGTTATTTCCACATAAATTTGAAATAAAAAAAAAGTCTTGTTGTGCAGCAATTAAAGTGTCGAATTTTAGTCTGTGTATTTTCTGTATGCGGTTCAAGGTCGCATTTTCTATGTAGTTACTAGTTATATGGTAACAGTACCTAGGTACTGTTCAGCGACGAATTGAAAAACCCTCCGCTGTTTTGCTAGGAAATGTTTACATTTACTAGTATCGAATAGGGAAAATACAAGGTTAAAGGCAATACCGAAAATGTACTTATCGTTCCGCGTCTCGCCTTTTAATGGCAACGGCAACATCGTGATGTTTCGGAGTTCCGCGGTATGACAAAGTGGTCACGAGCACCTCCACATCATAATTTGGAATATAAACTTCGATTTGTAAGATTTATTGAAAGTTAAAATTAATTGAACTAATTTAGACCAGGGCAATAAAGCTCTAACGTCATGAAAGTTGGTAAATAGCATTTTTTGAAGTAATTAATTAATTAAAAACATTTAGATTATGGGGTGAATTCAGAGAATTTTTTACGGAGTTACTTTGTACGTACCTTATTAACTATTGGGACGGACCTATCTATTTTGTTTAGTTAGTTTTCGAAAAATGTTCAGGAATATCATGTGTGTAGCACATCGTAGCTATCTAGGGCCGAAACAGGTAAATAATTTTAAAAAGAAGATTAATCCACCAGATTGCTAACAAAATTAATTAATCCTCAGTTTTTCTAGCTGAAGTAAAATAGACATATTTGTTATCGATTGCAGCTTCTAGGTCTTCTCCAAGAACTAAGTACAGCAGGATCATACGCAGATAAATTTAATAACTTGTTACGAATCTGGGGCAGTTTTTCAAAGAACTTTAAGCCCTTTAATGTGATGGAATCGTCGAAATTGGGTCGTCTCAGAATCTGTTGACGGGCAGTAGGAAATGTGACCTTGAACCGCCTACAGAAATACAGACTACAGTCTATAATAATTGTAGATATAGCCTTTGAATCGAAATAGAAATGAGTAATACTTTTTATTTATTGTTAGAAAAGCAGACATTCCATCTTGTTATTCAAGTATGCATGCTTGATTTATAGTCATATGCTTTTATGTTACAGGCTGTATAATTGAAATTGAAATACAGACTGTAATAATTGTAGATATAGCCTTTGAATCGAAATAGAAGTGACTAATACCTTTTATTTATTGTTAGAAAAGCAGACATTCCATTCTGTTATTTCAGTATGCATGCTTGTTTCATAGTCATATGCTTTTATGATTTACTTTGTGTCGTAGATTCGGTTTTTCGTTGTGTACTAAGTTTTCACTTTCTCGTATACGTAGTGTAGAGAAAATATAGTCAGGTTAAAATATTTTGAAATCGAAATTTAGACCAATCTCCACGTTTTAGATTTACCTAACTTTGAAAAACGCGTTTTTGGGAAATGTTATTTGTCAGTCTGTGACTGAGATAGCTCAAAAACGCTTTGAGCTGGACGGATGAAATTTTGTGTACAGTCTTTACATCCACTTTATAGATTTCAATCAAATATATATTAAAATCTGTTCAGAGGAAGACCGTATGTCCAGCTATTCGAACACGAGTAAAACACTATAATTACAAAACTTGGAGAGTCAGATGTATAAAATTTGTTGCGCAGGTTTAGCATCTATAGTGTAAACACCTACCTATAGCTAAACCAATAACGGCTTGACTATCGGTCTGTCTGTACTTTCAGAAACATGATAATTCAGAAACTCACTGATTTAAATATACCCATTTGGTATGAGGTTTGTGACTATAATTGAAATTTTTGTAATGATTTTTTTTCTGTTGTGGTTTCAAGCGAATGAGATAAAATAATTTAAAACATAAATTCGATTTTTATATACTATTAACAATATAACGGGAATTTATCGCCAAAAACAACTTTCCAATTATCACACGATAGATGCAGTAAAAGGGCTAAATTCACGCCAAAAGTTAATATTTTGTAACTATTGTACTCCAGTGCCGTGTAAGTCGTTCTCTGACATGGTAAGTTTATTAGAAGAAGTATTTTGAGGTGACCGCACCCTTTGGTTTGGCGATATTTTTTTGCCGCAGAATGAATTTGTTTTCGTAATTTAGGGGGTTGTAATGCATTTTTAAATGAATGCTCTTGCTGTGCTAGCATCCAGAGAAATAATCAACAATTTTCTCGAATTTATAATTCTTGTTTAATCTTTTTATTTTTATTTTATCTTGCTTGTTTGACTTTATAGAATTTTTATACCTTTGGTTATTATTTTGTTTTTGCATTTTTGCTGATTACAGTGTAAAATTGAATGTGGGAATACTGTCTAATTAATTTCAAACCTATTGAATTCTATAACCTGTTATTTGATAATCATTTTAAAGTAACATAAACAATGAATATTATTTTATTTACTTATTTTAATAAATTATTAGCAAAACCACGTATTCCCCGATCCACTATTTATTATTTGAGAAATTAATTTCTTGAAATGACTTTGAAAAAACCATCCTCCCATTGTGGAACTTTGGAGAGAGGGCTCCAGATCAAATATTGTTCTTGTCATCTGACCGCTTTTCAAAATTGCGAGGTCTATCCCAAAATAGACCTAGTGTTGCTTTAAAACGGGACGTTAATATAAATTAATACAAACTACTTGCAAGCATTTCTTGAATCTTTCGGCTTGTTTCGGTGTATTTACGTTTTAATGTGATGTTTTATTAAAAAAGGATCGCCAATAATGTATTTTTTTTCTTTCCTTATAGGTGAACGTATATTGGCTCCTGGTATGTTGGTAATCCTGAACGATTCTGCTGACGAATAAAGAAAAAACGATCTGATTCAAAAGTTATTTTATCACGTTTTTAATAAAATGTCAAAGCAAACAGCATTAAACGAGAGAACGTTACTAAAAATAATAACAAAGGCACATCTCGACCTTAATCTAAAGTTGACACTTGAGGACAAGTGTCTTAGAAAAGTAGTGGTTTATATGCTTAATTCAAATAATATATTGCGTATATTTGAAAAATGCAATGTTAGTTTTCAACCTACTTTTAACTTTTCTCGCTACTCTTTATTACCTTGCATATGTAGTGTAGAAGATGAAATAAAAAATAATTTTTCTGAACTTTCGCTACCGGAAGCAGTGAAGAAAAAAATACTGAATTTAACTAAGCCTATTAGTTTCGCAATTCTTAAATGGAAAACATTCCATGAAACTTTTATATCAAAAGGGAAAGAGTTCTTCGATAAGCGTGTCTTGGAACAACTGCAGTGGACTTGCGAGGCTACGATCGATTATGGCAAGACGGCGGAAGCACTCTTTCGTCTTGATGTGTTTGATGTCGAGACACGATACCGACTGGCGTGCTTGTATTGTTTAAAAGAGGACATCAAACTTATGTGGCAGCAGCTCTCCGAAGAGAAGAAGTTGTATTTTCACGGCGGCCACGACACGTCTCGAGTCGGAAAAGACTTGGAGTACTACTGGCCTTATGTTCTGTCGGGGGAAGAATCGCAATTGCTGGCTTCGAATTCTTCCATCTACAAACAGGGTTTTTTGCATTCGGTAAGAAACGGCAATAAAAGGGCATCCGAATATTTTTTAAGAAAACTGACTTTCATTGAACGTTTTGCTGCTATGCTTGATGCATTCCAGGCTGCCATGTATGGAGGTAGTGGAGAGATTGTGTCTTGGTTAGAAGCTGCCTTGCAAATGAGACGTGGCGACATCGGATGTTACTTACTCCGCTGGCAAAGTAGCGGAATGCTAACGCAGAGTTTAAGGGAGAGACCTTGCGCCGTTTTGAATCTCTTTCTGGACTGGCCGTGGCACGAAGTGTTCCTGGAAATCCTGGATGTGGTCTGGTCTTTCCTGCCTCAAAGCCAGTACTTCACCTTGAAGAGTGTCCTCAGAAATGCAGGTGTCTATATGCCGTGTTTGTATCATAAAGTTTTTAAAAACTGCCCTGCTCTTTTCAAAAAACATTTTGTGGATAGCGAAAGTCAGTCTTTTGAAATGTTTAGCGATTTTTTCTATTTCCATGATATCGAGACTGTGACAGTGATTTTTGATAATATAGATCACGAAGACGTGATTGCTCTTCTCTCTTCCCGTGGCTTTTTTTGGTTTTTGTATCGCTGGACGTCAGAGCTAGGGCGACTGGATACGATTGGACTGTTCCTAGACGTGGCGTCACTTTCAGAAAAGGACAAGAAAACAGTGGAAGCTGCTCATGAGAAGCACCTCGATGGACTTGGTGACTCTTCGTGTGCGGTGAGTGTGAGACTTGAGTGGAGGTACTTCTTTACTCTCCTGGACCGTGCGCTTCCATGTAACAAGAGAGTTTTGGAAGATGAGGAGCCGGCCGGAGTTAAAAAACTCTGCACTGAAGAAAAATAGATTGATACCGAAAAGTGAATTGTACTTTATTTCTCATGTCAAGTGAAAAAAAAAATGCATTTATTCGTATTTTTGTTGTTTATTGTACAGTGATTCTTTCCGAATGCGAAGCTGA